>JAHBCN010018764.1:0-16893 GCA_019359885.1 Listronotus oregonensis
AAACCCGCGCCTCCCAGCATTACCATTAGCTAGACCATAAAGGAAATGCACTGTGTCTTTTTCCAAATTAGAATAATTTACCATTTTTTTTTAACTAGCAAAATGCCGTTTTAAGATCGAAGGAGAAATAAATACAAACTGTAAAATGATAATTAACGTCAGTGTCATAATGTTTACAACAACAAAACAACAATCGCTGGCAACGAGCAAAGCTAACTTGATTTATTTCAATAATTTTTCAAGATGCAATTTGGGTACATAAGACTTTTTTTTTAATTAACGATTTCTCCCAAACGGTAAGTTTTACGGAAAAAAATGAAAGAGGGATTTTTTTTTTTTAAAGTTGATAATTATTATAAAACCATAATTTTTTCCCAAGTCAATGGCGTAGTATTTTTTGTAAAATTGTTTTGAAAATTCGTCATAGCTACGCCACTGGTTGAAAAAAAATTTAATGAACATCTGAAAAGTGTGTTTATGCCATAATATCCTGTGCAAAATTCAGTTCAATATCTCAAACCGTCTTTAAAAAAATGTATTAAAAGTGAAAATAAAATAAAACTTTCCCCTGTATCTTAAAACTAAGCATTTTAGGGCCCACGTTTAGAACTTTTCGATTAAAATCGATCCAGGAATGCCTCCCAATGTATGACATACAATTAAGTAACACCCTGTATATATATATATATATATATATATATATATATATATATATATATATATATATATATATATATATATATATATATATATATATATATATATATATATATATATATATATATATATATATATATTTTTAGGTTGTTTACCGATTCACTAATAAGCTGATAATACAGGAAATATCAAAATACCAAAAACTATTTGACTTATAAACATGAAAAAGCTCTTATCCCCCCTTAAGGGGTGGAATGAGGGGTATAAGTAAAAGAAGTATTAAAATTGTTTTACCTTTTTTGTAATAACCTCCCATGGGGGGATAAAATGGAAATGAAACTTTTTCCAGAAACATCGTTATTTTTAAAGTTATAAATGTGAGAGATGGTTATTGGCTTCTGATTACCCAGAAATCCCCTAATGGGTTAAAAGGGAGAATAAAAATGTGTAAAAGAAATTTTCTATTTTTATTAAAAAAATAGTAAGTAATGAAATACAATAAAATAAAAAATAGAACGCGGGAAACGCGATATGATGTGACCTGACGGAGTAGTAGAAAGGGGGCAATATCTCGCGAAAACAGAAAACAAAAACAAAACAACCAAAATCGTAAAGTCCACGGTGGCGAAAAGCTAGTACTTTCACAAAAAAGAAATTAAAAGAAAAAACACATTTAACAAAGTTTACGCTATGTTGAAGTAAAGAGAAAAAAAAGAGCATGTCAATCTTGCCACGATTTTGTCCCTTCTGGTCATCTGAAAAAAAAAAAAAATGGTAGATTCTTTATCAGTTCAAATATCATTATGGCAGGAACTAGAACAAATTAAAATAAATTCTAGCAAAATGGCCGTTTTCAAAAAAACGTATTTTTTTCGGGTTATTTAAAACTTTTTCGTATTTTTAAAAATAGTAAAAATTGATAATTTCCATTTTTTGTTTTGACGTTGTTGCTTCCTGCCATGGAGGAATATATAAAGAAAATTCATGCTAACTTCCAAAAAAATCGGTCCATTGAAACTTGAGATTTTATGATAAACATTTCGAAAAAAAGTAGTTTTGAGAAAAACGCGTTTAAAGTTTTAAGTTAAGTTTCAGGTAGTCTATCATAGAACAGTGCATTGTACCTACATTTCTTTAATCAGCGATTCCGGCTGAATATATCGGGCCTTCTTCTACCTTTAATTAAATATTTAATGAATTTCTCTTCGAAAGACGAGAACTTTTTTCTTTTTTTTTGAGCACTTAAAGCTCGAAACTAAAAACTTTAATTCTAGCTTCATTGCGGGTACAACAACTTTAGCTATAACTTTTAAAATAATTGGAATTTTAAAAAATCCTTTAAGGGAGACATCCTTATATATCTAAACTATTGAAATAGATAAAAAAAAGATTTTTCTAGACTAGAATACCCCGCCTAAGATAAAATTTAGGTATTCAAACGTTCTGGACCTTTGTGTTTAGAACAGTACATTGTACTTACATTTCTTTAATCAGCGATTTCGGCTGCATATATTGGGCCTTCTTTTACCTTAAATTAAATATTTAATGAATTTCTCTCCAAAGGACGAGAACTTTTTTCTCTTTTTTTTTGAGCACTTAAAGCTCGAAACTAAAAACTTTTAATTCTAGCTTCATTGCGGGTACAACAACTTTAGCTATAGCTTTTAAAATAATTGGATTTTAAAAAATCCTTTAAGGGAGACATTCGTAAATATCTAAACTATCGAAATAGATAAAAAAAAGATTTTTTTTAGACTAGAATACCTCGCCTAAGGTAAAATTTAGGTATTCAAACGTTCTGTACCTTTGTGTTTAGAACAGTACATTGTACTTACATTTCTTTAATCAGCGATTTCGGCTGCATATATTGGACCTTCTTTTACCTCAAATTAAATATTTTGTAAATTTCTCTTCCAAAGACGAAAACTTTTTTTTTTTTTTTTGAGCACTTGAAGCTCGAAACTCCGAATTTTTAATTCTAGCTCCATTGCGCGTACAACAACTTTACCTATAACTTTTAAAATAATTTGAATTTCAAAAAATCCTTTAAGGAAGATATTCTTAAACATCTAAACAATCGAAATAGATAAAAAAACGATTTTTTCTAGACTAGAATACTCCGCCTAAGGTAAAATTTAGGGATTTAAACGTTCTTTTTTTTGTGTTTAGAACAGTACATTGTACTTCCATTTCTTTAATCAGTGATTTCGGCTGCATATATTGGGCCCTCTTTTACCTCAAATTAAATAGTTTGTAAATTTTTCTTCCAAAAACGAAAGCTTTTCTTTTTTTTTAACACTGGAGGCACGAAACTCCGAATTTTTAATTCTAGCTTCATTGCGCGTACAACAACCTTAGCTATAACTTTTAAAATAATTCGAATTTCAAAAAATCCTTAAAGGGAGATATTCTGTAATATCTTGACTATCAAAATATACAAAACCCCTTTTTTTTAGACTAGAATACCCTCTAAGGTTAAATTTTGGGATTCAAACCTTCTGTATCTTTGTGTTTAGAACAGCACATTGTACCAACATTTCTTTAATCAGCGATTTCGGCCGCATATATCTTCTACCCCAAATTAAATATTTGGTGACTTCTCTTCGAAAAAGGAGAACTCTTTTCTTTTTTGTTTGGAGCACTTAAAACTCAAAACTCCGAACTTTTAATTCTAGCTTCATTGGGCCTACAACAACTTAAGCCATAACTTTTAAAACAATTTGAATTTCAGAAAAATCCTTTATACAAAAAAAAAACGTCTTTTTGGGCCAGAATACCCAATAAGGTTAAATTTAGGGATTTAAACGTTCTGTATCTTTGTGTTAGGAATTGTTATTTATTGCCTACAAAAAGCAATCATTTAAATTACTTCGGACGTCCGGGCTGCTCTACTGCGATTTAAGATGAATGGAAATACTTTAAAACGACAGTTGTAATTGCATGTTTGCAAATGAAACATCTACATGCCACGTCGTTTCGTTAACACCTGCTGCCGGTAATGACACTACATTTAGTGTAATTTATCTTTAAACAAATTCGATACACATAAATCTATAGACTCGCCTAGAAGTGTCGTTAGAATTTAAACGAGCACAGCGATTGCTGGCAACAGTTTGACTTTAATGTCAACTTCAGGTGTGAAAAACAGCCCACTCTGTAGGTAAAAATAAGGGTTGTTTATGACGTTAATATGTAACAGGTTGAAATGTGTTAGAAGTTGTAGAGGGTGATTACCTGAATATGAGTATATAGTTTTAGACTCGAAAAAAGTGTGCAGGAGTGGGGGGGTGGAGGGTTAAAAGTGCTAAAAACGTGTTTTTCGCTTCTGCAAGTGCCATTGTTAATTTTAAAGAAACACGTTTTCAAAGTGTTTTTTTTAGGTATTTAAAAAAAAAACATAATTTGAGCCCGGCTAAAATTGATTTGGTCCATTTGTTTATGAAAAAATGCAAAAAATAGCCATTTTTTGAAATGTTGATAAATATTGCAAAAAAATTTTTTTATTCATTTTTGTCATTGCAAAACATAGGTTTTTTAATTTTGAATTAAATGAGAGGTTCTAAAGCAGGATCGTATATTTTTTTGCTAAGATAATTGAGTTTTACTAATTTTAGAGCCCTAATCTAGTAGGCTATATCTTTTTTGTTTATAAATATTTTAGGTATTACAAACTGTCTTTCGCTTTTTCGAGACTTAGGTATATTTTACTAATTTAGATCAACGACATAAAAAAATAATATTAAGTCCTTCGTTTTGAGCCTTAAAAAAGGTACTTTTTTGTTAAAAAACAATTGGAGCCGGAACGCCCCCTGCATAAGTTAAGATTTTAAACCAAGAAATATAAAAAGCTGGCTTGAAAACAATTTTTTTTTGAGAAAAAGGAGGTATGTTATTTATTTAAATTTCAAATTACTTAAAATTTGCAATAAACATTCAAAAATAAAAAAATATTAATTTTCAATTTATCCCAAAAGCATACCTTAAAAAAATCCTAAAAATTCGGTTATTTGATTATAACTCGAAAAATGTTGCATTTATATGAAAAATACCAATACTTAAATTAAACGTCTTATAAAAATACATAGTTTATGTCCTATAAAGTTTTGTGTATCGTTAATAGTTTTTAAGATATTGACGCTTTACATTTTTAAAAATCGTTAATGTCTGAAATTATGCCTTTTCTTGATTATTTGCTGTTTAACCTCCAATTTTTACTCCAGATTTGTGTTCGGTAAAAAAAATACTCCAGAAAATCTTATACCCACACCCAGCATACACCACTTTTTGGTGGGCCTGTGTAATCAATTAAACTTAATTTTATTTATTTATATATATATATATATATATATATATATATATATATATATATATATATATATATATATATATATATATATATATATATATATATATATATATATATATATATATATATATATATATATATATATATATACATTTAAAAACATTGTTTTAATGTATATTAAATCATCATAGTGCCATTGTAAGTCGTGTATATGTTTTTGTTGTTGGTTTCTTTTATGTTATGTAAAATCTATGGTTAACTTTGTTCTATTTTTAGGTTGATAACCAAAAATAAATGTTTTTTTGAAAAAGCCCAATAAATGGGCGAAACAACAAAAGAATGTGTTTCCTTAAATAAAAATAACAAAAAACCTATACCCAAAAACAAAAACTTATTATAAACAAATGGTTTAAGAAAATTGAAAATATATATATATATATATATATATATATATATATATATATATATATATATATATATATATATATATATATATATATATATATATATATATATATATATATATATATATATATATATATATATAATAATTTTATACATATTTTCTTTGAAATTTAGTTTAACATCAACATACATTCCTAAAAAATTAATTTTTAAACTATGTTATTGAGTACACATTTAAAAGTTAAGATATTATTTTCAGTTATATTAAAAAAAGCATTGTTTTGATTTTTAAAGCATCATTTTTAATTACATACATATTTATTTGTTATGCTTTTACACTTTTGATATCAGACCTCCATCATTGTCCATATTTTTTAAAAACTTTAATTTTTATTTCAGATTATACAATAACTTTAATGTTGTACTGTATTGGAAAAATGGGAATATCCTCAGCTTTTGTTGTTTTACCATTAATGGCTTCAGAGCTATACCCCACTGTAGTACGGGGGTTAGGAATGTCTCTTAGTTCTGTAGTAGGTATGCTAGGGCCTATCTTTATACCCATGGTTAACTATTTGGTAAGTTTTTAGAAATATAAACTTAGTTTACGAAAACTTTTTTGGTACAGTTGCGGGCGAAAAATTCCGGACATACGATTTTTTATTATGTATTTCAGGCTTAGCTTGCCTAACCTTTATCACTTTAACTTAACCTGAAAATTGTCGAAGTGACAAAAAAGGAATGTCATCGGGTAACATATTATTTTCAGAATAATATAATATATATTTGAAACAGAATATTTTTTTTTAAATGAATAGACTGAACGAACTACAGTTTTATTCATAAAAAAAGCTTACACGAATTGGAAAGAGAGGAAAGTTTTGCCACATTTGCGAAAAACCGGCTTGTCTAAATGATTGTTTATTGGAGGCTATCACACGTCATCGATTATCAAAAATGCAAAGCACTGGCGTCGGTGTAATTCATTTTGAAAATGCATGGTGGTAACGTTTGATAAACTTTGACAGAAGAAAATAAAAATGCCTCGTCAGTTGTCTGAAGTAGAAAAGGCTCAAATTGTATCAAGAATCGAAGAAGGATGGTTAATTCGTGCTGTAGCGCAGTTGTATAATAGAAATAAAAAAAACTATATTGAAAATTAAGCAACGCTGGGAACAAGAAGATTCCGTAAAGAGGAAAATTGGTTCAGGTCGTCCCAAACTTTCCAACCCTGAACAGAATGCTTTTTTTGAGATATTTAAGAAATAATCTATTTGCACCTGCAAGGGATGCTGTTATTGATACAGCATTTCCTGCCTCCCAACCTACCGCCAGCAGGAGAGTAAAGGATTCTGAACTAAAATGTCGCCCAGCTGCAAAAAAATATTTCTTAACGAAGAACGGCGAAAATCAAGGATTATTTTTGCTTTAAATTATATATACCGCAATCCTCAATTTTGGAACAGGGTCATTTTTACTGATGAAAAGACGTTCCAGTCGACTTATAACGGCCAAATTCGTGTTTACCGTCCAAACACTACCAGGTTTGAAGAGCGATATACTAACCCCCTTACTTCTCGACATGGGCGTTTCTCTGTAAATGTATGGGGCTGGATAAGTGTTCATGGACCTGGTATTTTCTGGCGAATAGAGGAAAGATTTAATGCCGGAAATTACATTAACATTTTAGAAAACATATTGTTACCAACTGCAGCAAATATATCCCAATAATACGTTCATATTTTAACAAGCTAATTGTCCAGTCCATACGGCCAATGCTGTAACCCACTAGTTTCAAACCCATAATGTGGAAGTGCTGCCTTGGGTCGCTTATAGTCCCGATATTAATCCAATCAAAAATATTTAAGGTATAATCGTAAAAAAATGTATAATCGAGATTTTAAACCACAAAATTCAGAAGATTTATGGGAAATAATACATGCGTGCTGGGAAGAGCTTGATCCAAATATTGTATCAAATATAATTCAGTCAATTCCGAATAGACTGGCTCAAGTAATAGAAAAACACACAGGGATATATGACCAAATATTAGATTTTATTTATGCTTGTTAATCGTTTTTTGTTTCTGTTGTAATTTTTATAAAACTGTTTTGTGTGCGCTTTTTTTATGAATACAACTGTACATCGTTTATATAAATTTGTTTTCTTTATTTTATTAATGTTACACTAATGGATGATGATTTTCCATAACCTTCATCATCTAATAACCTAGGTTAACAGAATTTCCTTGATCTATTTTGGTAGCAAGACGACTTGTCAAGCAAAGATCCAATTTAAGAAAGAGCGAAGAGTGGAATTTGCTTTGCAGTATTTACAGGAAGAATTAAAGTTTTGGAGAAATGTCGTTTTTACGGATTACAAGAGCCCTTGGGCTTTGCCACCGCATTATTGGAAGATTTACAGGAGAAGTTCATATTGATATATTACCAAATGTTATGCTAACCTTATTAAGTAATGTCTTTGCTTAGCGAAACTTTATTTATCAACAAGACAACTGCCTTGTTCACAGGGGAGGAAGAGTTGCTGACTGGATGCGAGAAAATAATTTAAATGTACTACATTGGCCCTCAAGGAGTCCAGATGTTATTCCCGTAGAAAATGTTCGGGGTCACATTAAATAAGGCCAATTAGATTGATTTTAAAATGATTTTTCTCCACAAAATGCAATGCAAAAAACAAATTTTAAAAGAATTGACCGAAAAACCCAAGAAGAGTTAAACTTATTATTTGATACCACGGTCAAGAAAAAAAAACTTAATATTTATTATGTTGTAGTTTATTGGGAAATGAATAAAATAATATGACCATTTTTGAAAACTTTCGGTGCCAGAGTTTTTGTTCGGTTGATAATAACCGAGTCCCCAAAAATAAAAAGTTGAATGTCGTTTTTACGGATTACAGGAGACCTTGGGCTTTGCCACCACATTATTGGAAGATTACAGGAGAAGTTTATATTGATATATTACCAAATGTTATGCTAACCTCATTAAGTAATGTCTTTGCTCAGCGAAACTTTATTTTTCAACAAGTCAACTGCCCTGTTCACAGGGCAAGAAGAGTTGCTGACTGGATGCGAGAAAATAATTTAAATTTACTACATTGGCCCCCAAGGAGTCCAGATGTCATTCCCGTAGAAAATGTTCGGGGTCACATTAAATAAGGCCAATTAGATTGATTTTAAAATGATTTTTGTCCACGAAATGCGATGCAAAAAACAATTTTAAAAGAATTGACCGAAAAACCCAAGAAGAGTAAAACTTATTATTTAATACCACGGTCAAGAAAAAAAAAATAAATATTTATTATGTTGTAGTTCATTGGGAAATGAATAAAATAATATGACCATTTTTGAAAACTTTCGGTGCTAGAGTTTTTGTTCGGTTGATAATAACAGAGTCCCACAAAAAATAAAAAGTTGAAGGTCCGAAAGACTTGAGCATGGTATCTTCATGTTAATGGGGTCGCTAAATCCGAATTCGGGGTCAGTTTGACCCCATCAGGTCAGGGTCAAGGGAAATTCAAGGTTAAATCTAACAAATTAATCGCAACCAAATTTGAACAGTGTATACTTATGTTTTTAAGGTCGCTAAATACTAATACGTGGTCAGTTTTACTTCATCAAATCATGGTAAAGAGATATTTTAATGTCAAATCTGCAAAATTACACACCACCACAAAAAAAAACACGAAGGTCCGAAAAACTGGACTATGGTATCTTAATGTTCTTAGGGTCGCTGAATCCGAGTCTGGGGTCAGTATGACATCATCAGGTCTGGGTCAAGGGCATTTTAAGGTCAAATCTGCAAAAGTAATCGCAACCAAATTTAAAGACTGTATCCTTATGTTTTTAAGGTCACTGAATACAAATCCGTGGTTAGTTTGACCCCATCAAATTTGGTTGTGATTTGGTCTTGAAATGCCCTTGATCCTGAGCTGATGGGGTCAAACTAACCCGGATTCGGAATTAACTTTTTTTTATAGGGCTGTGTAATTCTAGGAAAAGCAATGCTTTTTTTTAAGGTTGTGCAGAATTACACAAATTTGGTTTCGATTTGACCTTAAAATACTCTTGATCCTGACCTGATGGGGTCAAAGTGGCCCCGAATTCGGATTCAATTTTTTTTTGTGGGGCTGTGTAAGTCTAGGGAATGCAATGCTTTCGCACGTCGCTGGATAACACAATCATAAAAAAAGCATCTGTATAACATTCATACAGTGTGTCTACTTATTATACAGTTTACAAAAAAAATTTATGCCTTATAAAAATTCCTGCTTGGTCCAAAACATAAAATGTAATCATAAGATATTAATTTTTTTAAGCCGTATACGAGGTTTGTCAAAAAATATTAATCTTACTTAAGAGTAAGGTACCTTTATTTTTTACCATACAGAAGACTGTTATAAAGGCAAGTTATTTTAAATTAAAAGTTATATTTAAATATACAATTACAAGCTATTTAGCATGAAAATTTAGGATTGGTGATTATTTACTAATCATTTTTTTATTTTCTTCTATTTTTTCTTCACGATGTAGTAAATTTGCCATTTTTACTGTAATTTTACAAATACGAACTCACTCTGACACACAATGTCAAATATTTCATGTTAGTGCATCCTAGATTACGTTAAATTGTATTAAGCCAGAACAATTAATACGGAATTATTAGTAAATAATTATCAATTCTAAATTTTTATGCTAAATTGCTGTAATTGCATATTTAAATATAATTTTTAATTTAAAATAACTTTACTTTTTAATATTCTTCTGTATTGTAAAAAATAAAGGTAGGTAGGTTTAAAGTGAGTGGGTATAACACCCTTCCACCGCGACCGATCGGTCTATTGTGGCTCCACCCTTTTATATTTCTCCCCGGTCCAGACTTCGATAAATCTGATGATCCTGTTGGGAGAAAATTTCACCTTCCCCGCCAACAAGAGGGTCATTGCCGGGATTGCGAATCTACTAGCGGCTCAGCTCGCCGGTCTCGTCGGATGACGTAATATGGGCAAGACAAGCCCGCAAGCCGATCCGACACGAACAACCATACGAACAGCGAACAGCTGTTTAGAAAATGTTTTTATTTTTTTTCTTTTAAATCTACCTATAGTTGAATTTCAGTATTTTCATCTTGTTGGTGTTTTTTTGTTTTTAGGTATAATTTGTATCCCAAATATGTCTGAAAATTTATTATAAAGGGGATGCAAAAACGTTTAGTACTACTTCTAACTTAAACAAACATGCACGGATATATCATGCAGGTGTAGTTTACGTGCGCACAAACAAAAATTGTTTTTTTTTAAATTTTAGGAAAAAACAATCTTAGGGGTTCACAGTGCTGCCAGATTGAATCAATTTGAGCCATCAAATTTTTTGACATCTGTCTGAAATATATTTGGGGAAATAAAAGCTCTTTGCTAACCAGAACTAACCAACCGACTAGTAAGAGTTTTTTAATTTGTCTAAAAAGGGCGGTCATGGGTTTGTTCTACCAGTTTAATTATATTTCGAAAGTTTGGGGAAAAGACCCTATTTGGTAACACTGCACGGTTAACCTTAAAAATAATTTCTTGTGTTCTTGTCTGGGGAGTTTTCGCATTATATGAAGAAATCAATGGTTATTTTAAATTTAAAATCGAAATAAAAAATATTAAAACACATAATTTCTCTTCTGCGCTTGTATATTTGCAATCCTTGAGGACACTAGAATACGACTATATAAAAATTTTGCCATTTAATCAAAAATAGAGAAAACCGTTTTGTAAAAATTCAAATATTTTTCAGATTCGTACTCAAAGCCCCAAAAACCCCCGTATAAAATTTGTTTAAAATCGGAGAGGAGGCAACTTTCGAGACAATTACCAAATTTTACTGTGTTTATTACAGTGAACTTATTATAAATACACATTAGGCGTAAAAGATAAAAAAGACATTTTAATTTTTCAATAACAAAAAAAACACCCCAAATTTGTAAACAAAACAGGCAGCTGTTCGGTTCGTGGTTCTGTTTTTTCCGGCGTGCGACGTCATCGGAACGCCCGCAGACCGGCGTCTAGCCGCTAGTTGCGAATCTTAGTCGTGCCATTGCTGGGCACGAACACATTATGTGTCCTGCCGATTTATCCCCTCCATGCACATGCGGACTCGGCGTCTTCCGCTAAGCCGATCTTGTGCATGTGGTATTTCGTGTCCCGTGACAGTCCACTAGAGTTTTAAGGTGTACCCTTGATTGCTCCAGTAGTTTGAAGTACATTGTTGGTTCAGTGGGCTTATGAAGGCCTTCGAGTGTCTGAGACCCGGAAGTCCATGCCAGTACCGAAGATTTTCTCTTTGTGTCCAAGCTGATATGAACTGCTTGGCCATTCCATAACATATACCGATGACCGGTTCCGGCCCTGTGAATTTTGTTTCCGCCCTCCTTTTGGCAAGGAGGTCTGCGGATTCATTACCCTCTAGGCCGGTGTGTCCAGGTATCCACAGTAGTGTAACCTTATTGTGTTGACCCAGTTTGATCAGCGCATCCCTGCAATTTCAGACGGTTTTCGAATTGCACCGGCTGGATTCAAGAGCCTTAAGAGCTGCTCGACTATCGGAGAATATTTTAACTGTCTTACGTGTGCAGTACCGATCAACCAGCGATCTGGCACACATCTCAATAGCAAATACCTCCGCTTGAAATATGGTTGCGAGAGTGCCCGGGCTGAAGGAAAACTCTGTAAAGGTACTTTACACTTGAGTAAACTTCATATTTTTAGACATATACGGCCTTAAAAAAATTGATATCTAATGATTGCATTTTAAGTCTTGGACCATGCAGAACGTTTTATCAAAAATAACTTTTTTTCGTAAACTTAATAATAAAAAGATTTTCATATGGTTCCAACTTAAGTAGACACACTGTATATTGTTTTTCTATATTTTTATATCTTTTTTTAGTTATAAATCATCATTAATGAAAAAAGGGTTTTGATGATGAAACATATGGACCATTGACCTAATTGTAATATAATTTTAATTTATAAAATAATTAAATTGTAGCTAAAGAAGCCGGATGTCTTTAATAAAATTTCATTTGTTTAGAAGGACCTCGAGGGTCTAATTAGATTTTATTATAATCTAAGTGCTTTCAGTTTAGTCTGTGTACAAAGTACACTTAGTTTTAATTCATTATTGTCTTAAAGTAATAAAATTCTTCTTGCTCGGCCCTTCAAAAGAAGTAATAGAGAAAAAGCAACGTTATGACAATATTTTTGATGTAGAAAATATTATATTCCAAGTCACAGCAGGATGCTTTTAGTGTCCAATAATTTAATTTTCTTTATAGTTGGGATCTCTGTATCATAGGGATGATATAAGGCTTTGAGAAAGTGTTTTTATAAAAAGGAGAACACTTTATTTGTTAGGTGTTTTTTTTTTACTTTTTATACACAACTTTTAAATACTTCCTTTATTTGGAATACTTTTTTTTAGTTAAAATATTTCAATATGTTATAGTAGTATAGTAGGGGAACCCAAGCAGGGATTTTGGGATTTACTCAAGCGCGTCAAACCTTGCATTCTGTTGAGTACCCCCACCACACATGAGCCCTTTATATAGGGTCGGGGTCTAGGGCAGCAGATCAGATTAGTAAAAAAAAATGATTAGAAAGACTCGGGCGCGTTAGATTACGGCAAGGTGAGTAAATTACATGCAGAAAAGTGTGCATTTCAATAATCTGAAGATTTGAGCATGACATTGGGAAATAAGAGAGTCACAAAATTGCAAAAAAATATTCCCCGGACATCCTCGTAAATCATTTAAGGAATACGGATATAATATAACCGTCAGCTTAAGAAAATTCCTCCACATAATTGTCAGAATATGGATCAGCACGACGAGAACATCAAGCTGAAGTGTCTGTATATTAATCTGACGCGCTCGAATATTGCAATATCCCTTTTTTTGCATTTTCGCAAAAATCGGCCATGGCTTTTGTTCGGGTCCAAATTGTCAGTCTTTTGAATAGAAGCTTCTTTAAGGTTCACTTAACATTCCTTTTAAATATCTGCCGTTCTCGAATAAATTTAATTTTTATGTATACTTTTAACACCTGAAGCGCCCGAGTCTTTTTCTTTGTGAATGTTTTTTTTTTAATTTTTAAAAACCTTCACACGCTCACCCCCCAGCAGTGAAGGGGCATACAGCATATCCAAGATAAGGAGGGCCAGTAAGGGGATCTCCGAAACAGTAAGAGATTTGAGGGTAGTTTAAATTTGGAAAAGTTGCGTATTAAGGAGCTGAATAATATACCGTTGTAAAATTAAAGTTCTATTTTGTACTTTTAGAAATATGGCTGAAAAACTGAAATATCCAATTTTCGGTTTTATTTTTTTACGAGTTCATTTCATGAATTGAAAAAAGTCTAAAAATGCATTCTTATCGAAACTTTTTGCGCTTTATCCATTGGCAAATTCAAATTTTTTTTACGACGTTTCTTTTTCACCAAACCATCATCAACTTTATTTTTTTAAAACGGCCCACAATTGTTTATTGCATTTTTTTAAAGCAGTTTTAATCTCAATTACAATGATGTATAACACTTGATATTTTTCTGTTAAATAAACGTAGTTACAATAAGAGACAATGAGTTAGACTCTGAGAGATCGGCCTGTATCTCAGAGGCACCGTTAGAGACACCTGTTTAAGGCACAGGATGTCATTCACTCATCAGCACGGTATGCTAACACCTTGAGTTAAGCCTTGTTTTCATCTTAGCTTCGGATCCCGTTTCATACGCTAGCCAAAAGAGTTGCCGATAACCCGCAACTTTAGCGTATGTTCCAAAAGATCCTACTGGGCCCAACCACCACAACAACGTGTAAACACACTGCACATCATTTCTTATAGGGGCGTTTTATATTTGTTAAATAAATATTAAGAGGATTCATACCTGCTATTTACAAGCTATTTTGTTTTAAAGAATGGCACCAAAACTAACGAATGAAATTAAACAAAATTTTGGAAATATATTCTAATTATATCGACAAATGAGGGAAAGGTATTGAGAAGTACCAATTTAAAAAAAAAATTTGGTTTTGTTATTGTGTAATATTTATTTTTTTAAATACTTTCCCTCATTGTTTACCATTTTCCCCATAATTTATGAAGAGACCAAAATTTTAAATAAACCCTAGTTTTTGTCAAACTTTAAAATTTCGTAATTAATAATTTTTTGAAAAAAACGAAACCTTTAGATTTTTAAAATATCTTGGCAACGCAGCACCTCATAGGATGTCGACGTGGTGGCAGGTGGCATGGGAAGCTGATTTTCATGTGTATTTTTAGCAGATTAAAATAATATTTGTTATTATTAGCGTGCCTGTTAATTTGATTTGCCTTTTGAAGATGGGACGGACTAAAAATAAAGAAAATGAATGTGGTAGAAAACGATTATGTCTATCATCAAGTCGGAAAAATAGACGACTTGCTATGAAAAAACGGTAAGTAGGATATTATTGTTATGAAAGGTTTATAATTAGGGTTGCCATAATTTATTAGAGTAATGTCCGGACGGTCCATCAGATCCTAGGATAAATAGCAGCAATTGTGAAACGCGTGCACGCAATTTTTTCTACTATTTTACCTAACTGAAATGGTTGTAGAAATTAGACAAACTAAAAGTAAAACTACTTACTGAACAGAATACAGGCAACGCGCTGCGACTGGCTGCTACAGCAAATATTCAAAATCCGGACGCATTTACGAGTCCTGACAAAAGTCCGGACATGGTTAATAAATCCGGACGTATTGCAAGCCCATTTATAATATGATTTTTCGACTACTATTAATACTATAAGTAAAATACAAAAATTAATTTTCAGGAAACAAAATATAGGATCAACAAAGTCTAACCATAGTTTTAGCAGTGCTATGCAGACGAACAGGTAAAATGGTTATTTTTGTATCTAGAGTGCGAAATACTACTTTGGTGATACATTGATTGTACAATCATTAAGCGTGCGATGTATTTCGAGCCGGGCAACGCCGGGTTTTGCAGCTAGTATTATTATATAAGTCTATTTTCTGTTAAATTATTACGTGGTATTTTATAATTTGTCTTACTTTTTTTTATAATTGCACTTTTTTTGAAGTTAATTTGCTGTTATTTATATTATTACGTGATATTAATATATAATAATTAATTTTAATCTTTTTATAAATGTACTTTTTTAAAGTTTATGAAAATTTTCTGTTATTTTATTACGTGGTAGTATTTTATAATTTGTTTTACTCTTTTTATAATTAAATTTTTTAAGTTTGCTGTTATATTAATACGTTATAATTTGTTTCAAATTTTCTATAATTGCACTTTTTTAAATACCTGAGGGAAAGGAAACAAATTACACAAACATAAAATGTCAATGTCAAATATGAAAATAGAGCTTACGTTAAACTAGGTAAGTTAGAAATTAACAAGAACAATGATTTCCATCCACAAAACAGTGATGATTTGTGCAATAAAATTGAAGAAACCTGGAATAATTACAATGTTCACCATGCACAAATGCTGATTGCATCAATGCCCACACGTTTAAACTTATTAGTGGAAAAAAATGGTGCCGCTTTGAAATATTAAGCCAGTGTTTTTTCTTTAATATTTGAATAAAATAAAGTATATATTTATTTTGGAGTCATGTATTTTATTGAATATTAATTAAGGTGAGAAAAAGGTAAAAAGCCAAGTTTACCAAAATATTCAAAATTGACATAAAATGTTAACCTAAGTGTACGAAATTTTATTTCCGTCACTGTACCTTTAAAAAAATGTCGATGGCGTCACATTTTTTTCAATTGTCAGTAAAAAAATAGATATTTAATTAAGTTCTAAAGTTGGAATAAATAATTAAATTGACCTTTGAGTGTTTCCCATAAAAATAAGAGCTAACGTAAATAATAATGGAAATTCATACCTTACGCTGTATAACTGTAATAAAAATAACAAAAATCAATTTAAAAAACCTTTTGTTACACATGCTTGTTATTGTTTATTATTTATAAAAACCTATATGTAAAAAATACCTAAAGCCGACCCTGGTCAGAAATAATCGTCTGTTGCGGTTGGCATAGCGACCGTACATTGTTGCCAGTGGTCACCACACGGTCTGTTGTTCGTTTATTAGCACGATTTGAACTTGATCAGCTGATGATGAATGCTCTTAAGTGTTATACATTTTTGTAATTGGAAAAATAGGGGGTTCAAAAAAATTAAATAAAAAACCCAGGTCCGTATTTAATAAAATAAAGTTAATAATGCTTTAACGAAAACAAAACGTCGTAAAAAAATTGACTTCTCCAATACATAAAGCGAAAAAGTTTGAATGAAAATATATTTTTAGAATTTTTATAACTTTTGAAATAGACTAGTAAAAAAATAAAAACGAAAATCGCAAAGTTTAGTTTCTCCACCATATTTCAAAAAGTACAAAAGATATATTATTTTTATATGGCTTCTTTATGACTCGACGA
>JAHBCN010018765.1:0-16789 GCA_019359885.1 Listronotus oregonensis
CCACAAAATAGAGGGGGTTATTAAAACCCTCTCGTTCTTAGTGAATGCTAAAACATGCATTTTGGATTGACTTAACTGAGTAAAGCTGGAATCAAACAAATTTTTAATTTTTGGTTAAATCTATTTACACCCAACTAAAGCCAACCAACAGAACTAAGCTTACTTCAGTTTTTAAATGTTATATAAAACTGGACATGGACAGCTTTAACGACTACTACACACACACTTTAACTTATACATAAAGTATCACTTTTCACATTAACTTGCTGGCTGCAAACCAAATCCACAACTAACTGACTTAAACCAGCCTCAGCTTGTGCAGTAGAGCCAAGCAGCAGGACACAAACTCCAAAAACCAAAATATGCTGAGATCATTTATCAACTGCATCCCCATTAAATTAGAAGGTTTAACAGAACCGTTTCTGGGCTTCTAGGAAAAACTTATGAAAGCAGTCTAAAGAAAAGAAAAAAAATAAAAAAAAAACCAGGTGTGTTTTAACAGAAGAAAGACATGTTATTAGATATGGCCAAAATGGATTCTAGAGAATTGGTTTACATTTGAGAAATATAGCTTTATTAAATAATAAAAACGTTTTATAAAATTTAAAAATTTAGGTAATTTAGAAACAAACATAATGATAACCCGCTACAGATGACTTATCTTGAACTAAAAGATTGCAGATTCACTTTTTACTTTTATTCTAGCAAATTAGTTCATCTAGGCTTCTTAGTTAAAAAATAACCAAACCACTAGAGTTTTGTGGCTTATATAACCTCTGTTACCGGAAAAAAGGGAACGGATTCGACGAAATGTTACGCAAGGCAAATTGTAGTCCAAACAAATCAATATATAAAAAATTTACAAAAAATTCTTTACATTAAACATATTTAAAATATAGTTTGTTATATTTTAGGGTAAAATCACTTAATTATTGATTATTTTTAAAACAAAACACCAACAATACATTTTTATATCAACTGTCAAAGTTTAAAGTTATCACCCTTATGATATGGTTTTTCAAAAAATCCTTAAAAGCAAAAATTCGCCCAAATTATTACTTTACTAAATTTAGCGAAAATAATTATTTTCTAATTAACTTTAAATAATTGCCAAAATTTAAAAACATTTTTACAATTTTTAGAATATACTATTATAAATGTCATTTATTCAAAAAAATAGTGTTAACCAATTTTAATTAAACATCAACAATTATTATACAACGGTATGCAACCAACCATACTTTATAGCTAAGAATTATAAATTTTTCAACCAATAAAATAGCAAATAAAAACTATTCAACCAATAAGATATAATAAAATCTTAAGTGACCATTGGTCTAATTTGAAATTTCAAAAAAATGACAAAACTTATGAAGCGACTAATTTTCGTATATTATATTGTAACGGACAAAAAAGAACTTTACATTTAATTTAACTATTATCGGGTCATCTTAATTTAAGAATGAAATAAACAAAAACAAATGAACAATGAGTCTTCCCACTGGCATTTTTAATTATGGTTTTTGACTTTTTGGACCAATGCAATATATTTTGGTTTAGTTGTTTTTGTTTTCGTCACTCGAATTAATAGGGCCTGATTTTAAGCTAAAAATGTTCAATTCCTATTTTTAATATATATTTTTTTCTGTACCGTAAATGGTACTTGAAAAATGACTTAATTGTATTTTAGATGGGCCGATCAGGGTAACGGAGGTTCTCCCATACTGGGTTATGTTATCAATTATAAAAGAGATCATGGTGACTGGGAAGAATTACAAATTCCAGCTAGAACGGATGAACATATGTTAAGGAATTTGTGGTGTGGAAGCAGGTGAATACGAAAAAACTTTTATAACATACATTATTAAAAATGTATTTGTTGTTTTTAGATATCTTCTATACATCACTGCTTTTAACAGAATAGGCACTGGCTTGCCATGTGATATTGTAACTGCTCATACGAAGGGTACAGGTAAAGTCAATTTTCTTAGATTTTTGTTTACTGTTTTATCTTAACGATAATTTGCGATGTTTTGATGTATCGTTTTAAAAACAATCATATACATCTTTTATTATGCAATTCTGTATAAAGGATTTATAAACTATGGATTTTAAAATTTTGAAGATTCGTAAACAAACTGTAAAGTGTTTTGGGATGGCATTTGAACTGGCTTACCGTTATTCCAAGTCTCTAAAAAACGAACCATATTTTATTCTTATTGATGTTTCTGCAATACATGGTAAATATTTAAGGGAGCATTCTATTCTAGAAGCCCAGATAAAAACACAATTAATATTTTGACTATCCATTTTTGTATTATTTATTTATTTATAAGTTAAGAATTTACAAAAATCACGCTGTTGAAATAGAAAAAAAACATGTCGATTTTGTCACGATTTCCACCTTTTGGACATTTAAAAAATTAAAAAATGGTAGACTTTTTCTCAGTACAAATGTCATTTATTTTTTACCTTTTTCGAATCTTTAAAAATAGTAAAAATTGAAAATTTCGCTTTGTTGATTCCTGCCATAGAGGCATATACAGTATGTCCACGGAAAAGGTGTTGAAGAGAAAAAACTTTTTTATTTTTGATTTTATCGAAAAAAGCTACTCTTGATAAAAAATTTTGCTACTTCTAAAAGTAAGATTGGGATGGAAACATTTAACATATTTTATACGCGGTGTTCAGAAAATTGAAAAACTTAAAATGGTACAAGAGTAAAGTGCATTTATTTGAGAAGATATGAAAATAAGTTACTAGAAAAGTTGTTCAAAATTAAAAGATAAATCTCTAATACCAATATTTGAAAAAATCGGCCCACTTTTATTTTTGTGATTAAATTTATTTTAATATCGATTTAAATTTTTAATATCAATTTATTATCAAATTTTTTGCTGTTAAGTAAGCATTTAAAGCTGACGATACTGCGGCTAATGAATTATAAAAGCAAAGTATCAATAAAGCTTATCACTATCAACACCTACTAGTACAAAAATTTGGAATTAGTTAATTGATAATAAAATTTTAATCACAAATAAATAAAAGTGGGCCGATTTTTTCGAAAATTGGTATTAGAGACTACCTTTTACGTTTAAACAACTTTTTCTAGTAACTTATTTCCATATCATTGCATATAAATGCACTTTACTCTTATACCATTTTAAGTTTTTTCAATTTTCTGAACACCGCGTATAAAATATGTTAAATGTTTCTATTCCAATCTTACTCTAAGAAGCAGCAAACATTTTTATCTAAGTAACTTTTTTCGATAAAATTAAAAATAAAGAAATTTTTCTTACTCAACACCTTTTCCGTGGACACACCAGTACGTCCACGGAAAAGGTGTTGAATAGTAAGAAAACTTCTTTATTTTTAATTTTATCAAAAAATAAACTACCCTTAAAAAAAATTTGCTACTTTTTAAAGTAAGATTGGGATAAAAACATTTAACAAATTTTATACGCGGTACTCAGAAAATTGAAAAAACTTTAAATGGTTCAAGAGTAAAGTGCATTTATTTGAGAAGATATGGAAATAAGTTACTAGGAAAAGTTGTTCAAAAGTAAAAGATAGTTTCTAATATCATTTTTCAAAAAAATCGGCCTACTTTTATTAATTTGTGATAAAAAATATTTTAATATTATCTAAATCCAAATTAACAACTCTTTATTGTACTAGTAGGCGTTGATAGTGACAAGCTGTATTGACATTTCGCTTTTATAATTTATTAGCCGCAGAAACGTCAGCATACTTAACAGCAAAAAATTTGATAAAATTAATATTAAAACTTATTTTCATATCTTCACAAATAAATGCACTTTACTCTTGTACCATTTTAAGTTTTTTCAATTTTCTGAACACCGCGTATAAAATATGTCAAATGCTTCCATTCCAATCTTACTCTAAGAAGTAGCAAAATTTTTTATCAAGAGTAGCTTTTTTCGACAAAATCAAAAATAAAAACGTTTTTTCTCTTCAACACCTTTTGCGTGAACATACTGTATAAAAAAATTTCATGCTAACTTTCAAGAAAATCGGTCAATTAGAACTTGAGATTTTGTGACAAACGTTTCGAAAAAAATACTTTCGAAAAAAAACGCGTTTTAAGTTTTAACTTTCGATCCCAGCTTCATTGCGCCAAATAATAACTTTAGCTATAACTTTTAAAATAATTTGATTTTCAAAGAATCCTTTTAAAGAGATACATTTGGATATCTAAGATATCGAAGTATACAAAAACCGATTTTTTTTAACTTTCTAGACGAGAATATAAAGTATGTAGGTGGTTTTTGACCCTCGTAAACGCGATAACGTATAGTGTCACTGAGAACAAAAAACTCATAGGAAATGTTTTTATATCGGCATCCTAAATGATGACAGCTCCTAAATTTGACATATTAATTGATTAAGGCTAGGTCTCAATTCTGACAAATTGCGAGAAGTTGACAATTAAATTAATTCAAATATACAGTAATTGGTTGAGATGAGGTCTAAATTCAGATTATAGTACAAGATTTTTAAAGATATCAAATGTAAAAAGAAATCATATTATAAGACCGCGACAAAAATGTAACTTCTGACAAGAGTAATTGTGACATATATAATTCTTACTTGTTATTTTAACACATGCTTTTTAACAGATGCTACATTTAGGAGTTATTTTTTTTACTCGAGCCATTTTTTACAGAGATCATTCCCACATATTTTAAGACATGTCACTTTTACCAAATATTATTTTAAGGTGGTGTGTCAATTTTGTCAAAACATATATTTTTTAGTTCCGGTGCAACCAAAGCAATCGCAGATGCTTACTATGAATGCTACAGTCGCTACAGTGTGGTTAGACTCATGGGGAGATGGAGGATGTGGTATTTTGTTTTTCTCAATTTTTTACAGGTATATAGGTATTTTAAATCTTTAAAGAATATGTATTATTTTGCACACACCTATTATACAGTGTGTCTACTTAAGTTGGCAACATATGGAAAACTTTTTTATTATTCATTTTACGAAAAAAAGTTATTCTTTATAAAAAGTTCTGCATGCTCCAAAATCTAAAATGCAATCAATAGATATGAATTTTTTCAATCTTATACGGGGTTTGCCAAAAAATATGAATTTTGCTTAAGAGTCAAGTACCTTTATATTTCACAATTTCAAAAATTGTTATAGTAAAAAGTTGTTCAACATTAAAAACTATGTTTAAATATGCAATAACATCCTACCAATTAAAAAAAATATATTTTACAAATTTTGCTTTTATTTCTACTGAATTTTATAATACTTTCTACCAAATTTTGCTAAATTATACCTTTTTTTTTGATGTCACTGTAAAATATTTCTTGTAAATGATCAGATATTAATTTTTTTTAATCCTATACGTGGTAAGTCAAAAAATGTTAATTTTAGACCAGAGTAAAGTACCTTTATATTTAACAATATCGAAAATTGTTATTATGAAAAGTTATCCGGAATTAAAAATCAGGTTTAAATATGCAGTTGCATTAATTTATTTAAAAAAAAAAATTTCTTGCAACATCTCTACTCGAACTACAAAATTTTAAGTGTTATTGTACATATAATCTAGAATGCTCTGACAAGAAATGTTTTACAGTGGCATTCAAAACATCAGTTGTATTTAGCGAAATTTGGTAGAAAGTATAATAAAATTCAGTAGAGATAAAAGCAAAATTTGTGAAAAATATTTTTTTCAATTAGAAGGATGTAAATGCATATTAGTTTTTAATTTCGAACAATTTTTTATTTTAACAATTTTTGAAATTGTGAAATATAAAGGTACTTTACTTTTGAGCAAAATTTATATTTTTTGGCATACCTCGTAAAAAAATTGATAAATTTTTATATCTGTTGATTACATTTTAGATTTTAGAACATGCAGAACTTTTTATGAGAAATAACTTTTTTTCGTAAAATTAATAATAAAAAAGTTTCTCATAATATGTTGCCAACTTAAGTAGACACAGTTATATAAGTAGCTCCTCTACCACAATTTTTTTTAAATTAATTTTTAGACCGATGCGTCACAGTTCCTGGACCACAGCTTCAAATCACGTTAAGCCTACCGAAAGAATTTACAGCATATCAGATCTTTTTCCTGCCACTGAATATCAGCTGAAAGTATCCGCTCACAATAACGCGGGAGATACAGAAGCCCTGTACAATTTTACTACTTTGACATTTGCAGGAAGTAAGTAATAATTCATTTCAGTAGTATTTTTTAAAGTGTTTACTTTTAAAAAAATATTTTAAACTATGTCATGGCAGATTTTTTTTTAATATCAACTGCCATTTTTTGCTATTAAATAAAGGTCTATAATTTTATTTTGTTTCAGTTGTACCCGAACTATCACCTCCAGTCTCTCATTCAGGAGATCAATCATTTTACCTAAATGCCAAAGTGTTGGTGCCAATGTTGCTGTCGATACTAGTTTTAGTTGTGTTAATAATAGCATTATTTTGGAGAAAAAGTAAGTTGATTTTAATAGTTACGTTCGAACAGGATCCTAATCAATATAAAAACATTATTATAATAGCCACTATAGCACGCAAAAAACGTGGATTCAACTCTGAATCACCTCCTTTAACCTGTATACTTATTATACTTACATCGTTAGCTTTCCTCAAAATCCTCAGCAATGATTTCGCATTATTAACTTCCATTTAACAAACTTTTTTTACAGGGTTCCCCATAATAGACTTCCTATTTTGATATTGAAATAAACTCTATATGATATAATTCAGTACCGGTTTTTTTTTCTATATTATTATCTTCTATGGTCTTTGGGATTTTAATCAACATGTTAGTAATCGACTAGGCACCTGTCAAAAAACTAGGATAAAATTTCATTCATTGACATATAATTTAATGTTTAGTTTAATCCCCATGGTGTACCCCATGGATTATTCAGTTTAACAACAAAATTTTGGCGTAGAAACTTACATAAGAAGTAACCATAAGAAGTAGGGCGTGCAAATTTACATCGAGGAGACATCCACAACCTTTTAGTTAGTGACAAGGCAAATTTTTATTTGAAATGTATGCTTAATAAACAGCATTATAGGTATTGGTCACACGAAAATCCTCAAAAAATCATTATTAACAATTTCCATAATACAAAAGTTATTATTTGGTGTGCAGTAGGATGGGGGTGTTCCTGAGTGCGACTTTGCAGTGAAATTAACAGATTAACTATATAGTTTCAAAGATGTGTTCAGCAATCTATGTAATTAGATATCTCCAAGATCAGGCAAATATTAATATTCTGCGAGTCTTTTACTTCGCTTGTATTCAGTCTATTATTTCATACAGCATCATTTTTTGGTAAAGATTGTCTGTCACAAATTCTTCTCAAGTGTAACTCAGAAAAGAGCAGTCAGAACCATGTTAAAAATGGGTCCTGTCGGGGAAGATTTAGAGAAATGAACATACTCACGATTATGTCACTGTTTATTTTTAATTATGCCTTGTTCGCCAAAAATAATCCGCACTATAAGACAAATTCTGATTTAAGTAATCACATGCGAACCAGACGCGAGGATGAGCTTGTCATTCTGTCTCATAGTACAGCTTTGTTCGGTAAGGGTGCGATGATGCCCTTCCAGCGGATATTAGAGGGATTAGAAGCATTACCACTTTTAAAATGCGTCTTAAAAATTATTTAAGTAAAAAAGAATATTACTCCGTAAACAAATACTTATGATATTCTTGCCTGCCTGGTGGTTCTTGTCCTTCTGGTATGGCTTCTTAAAATCATAATTACTGTACTATGATTAATTATTGTTTTTTTTTCCTATATGGACTTGTTGGTCGACTGGTTTTGTTTGTCAATTAAAGATAAGAATGCCTGTGAATGCGTTCATATATTTTTGTTGTGAAATTATTTTTGTTCCATTTTTTGTATCTAGGATTAAGTTTTTAAATTTTTATTTAGGATTTTTTTACATTTTTTTATCTGTATACTATGTACAATGACGTTTTCTATGTCCTTTTGGAATATAAATGACAATAAAAGCATTTCAATTCATTTCATTTCATCATTTAGCATGGTCTATATTTTTTTTAAGATACAAATAACCGTCCTTTAACAGTTTAACAGTGATGTCCGAGCGTTACATAAATATGCTAAATACATTGTTTATTCCTGATTTGGAAAAAATGGAATTAATTAAATAATGTGTTACTATTTCAACAAGATAGGACAAAAGCACATACCTCTAGAGTTCTACGAGAAGTGTTTAATTTGCGATGCATTGCACGATTTGGAAATTTATATTGATCTTCGAGGTCCTCAGATTTTTCTGTGAGGGGCTTTTGAAAACCGAATGTTTTTGTAACTCCTCCTGAAAACATCCAAGGACTAAAGTTGGAATTGCTTAAGAAGTCCGGCAAATAGATCAGGTTTTGCTTCATCGTGCCATGAATCAGTTCTCGTCCAATTTTAAAAAGTGCATTGAAGCTGATGGCGGTCACTTAAAAGACATAATTTTTAAAAGTTAGAACAAGTCGTATGTTATAATAAACCCCAAAGAGTATATTGTAATTAAAGGTAATAAAATGTTTTTAATTAAGTTTTAAAATTTTATTGAGCTATTAAAATGGGTAGTCTATTATGAGAAAGCCTGGTCAAATTCTTGACTTGTTTGCTTTATTTCTTTTTCACTTAGATATTTTAAATTTATTTTTCTAGTCTTTATATTTAAAATCATATTCAAGATCGAGCTTAACCAATCTGTATATCTTTTTTAAAAACAACATTAAAAGTTTTTTTTTTCTATTTTACAGAGCTCATTCAAGACCGCAGCACCCAAAACCACTCTATGGGCGAATCTCCCTCTATGGCTCAAATTCAAAACAAGCAGAACCGAGACCAGCAGTACCTAGCTGTACGTGTAGGTCGCGGACCACAACCTCTAGACGTAGAAGACACCTACAAACCTGAATCTTCCGATTACATCGAAGACATTTGCCCCTACGCGACGTTCCAGCTGTCGAAACCGACGTACAGCGAGAGTTCCTATAGTGGGAATGTCTACAGTGGGCCGTACCACTCGGTACGCGGGTCTTTTGTATATCATGACGTAAAACCACCACCTATTGATAAGTTTAAATTAGGACATGTAAGTTTTCGTTTGACTCGCTTCATTTGTTACTGGTATGTTTTTTGCATGGTTTTAAATCATCTCTTCTCTTATCATTACATTCCTCCTTTATAGGCTTAAAATCATTAATGAGCCATTTCGCTTTATTTAAAATAAGGCTATCTTAACAATCAATATAATATAAGGTCTAGGCCCACACAGTACCTCCTCTTAGTATATACAGAGTGTCAACAAAAGTATTTCACACAATTTTTCTCGGCTGTTATAAAAATATCATTTCTTGTTTTTTTTTTGGGGGGGGGGGAAAGGGTTCCTTATTTTGTTTAAGGCGATTTGCCAGCTTATAGGGCTTATTGTCGCTCAGCACACTCAATCTTTATACCCAGAGACTAGGACCGAAGCGGTCCCATCGTAAAGAGTATTGAACGTGTACCGGAAAAGGACTTTTTAAAGATAAAAATGTCTGACATTGTCAAAAATTGTTTTTAATTGTTTTAAAAAGCAGTAAATAACCTTTTACTTAGTAACTGGAGTAAGTTTTTAAAAAAAATCATTAATAGCGACAGACTGCCGTCATATTAAACTTGGAAAAATGCTGCTCATGTCGTCTTTTGAAAATAAATAGCAATTGTAAAGTGGGTGGACTATAAAAGGCCAAGCTCTTTGCAAGGCCAAATAATAAAAAGTCGTAGTTGTTGTCATACGACGACAAATTCCTTCTACTCACACTAGCACTGGATTTAATTCAGGGACACACACGTGGCGGCGAGTCGCCAGCGCTGCTATTTTGTCAATGCGACCCCTCGTTTTGTCGACCGCGGACGTCGTCGTTGAAATTTTTATACGCGCAGACAGAACAACGTAAGTTTTCGAGTAAGTTTACCATTATTTTCTTTATGATTTTTCTCTGAAATGTTATATAAAGAATTTCCATAGTACTAAAGAAAAAAGTATTACTTTATCTACATTGTAGTTAAAAAAAAGGCAGTGTTTCTAGGAACTTTGAACCTTGGTTCCTTGCAAGGCCAATCAAAAAATTTACAATGCGCCTAGGATTTCCGAAAATATTAAAATTTAGTTTTTACCCTATAAAACCTATCGAAAAAAGTAAAACAATTTACAGGGTGTTTCAAAAAACATGGACCATCGCTCATGGGGTAATTCTTTACTAAAAAATAATAAAAAAAGTCCTATGCACATGGGTCCGGAAACGCATGGTTTCCGAAATACAGGGACTTGAAGTTTTATTTTTTTTTCAATTTTTTTCAAATGACTTAAATACCACTCAACCGATTTTAATGAAACTTGGAACTTGAAAGTGTATTAATAAAGTGCATGGTTTTAAGTAAAAATCTGCTTACAGCTGCGGCAGTGGCGTGCGTACGGCGTAACTGTAAAAATGTATTTAGAGAAAGAATATGTGCGCCACTGACTTTTGCCAATTGTGATGCACCAGTTATGAAGCTTATTACATAAGCCACAAAAGTTACCTCTTGGTATTTTTTCGTTTAGGGTTTCTCTTAGCAGATATGATTAATTTTATAAAAATGTGCAAAGTACTCATTCGTCGGCGTAATGAAAAAAGTAATCGTAGAAACACCATGATTATTCAAAACTCTTGTTTTTGTACAATACACAATTGACTTAAAGCTAAAGAAAATGTTGAAAGTGACTACCATTAGCGTTGTTTCAAGCATTTAACCTTCTCCGCAAAGATCTTCTTACTCTTCTGCAAATATTGTGATCTTCTCTAATGATGACAAATGCATTTTCTATTCTTCTCGTGTATTTAATTGTGTTTTATAAACTATTTCTTTTAAATGACCCCACAAATAAAAATCTAGTGGATTCAGGTCCGGAGATCGAGGTGGCCATGGCACCGGACCTCCACGACCAATCCATCGGTGACCGTATGTGTCAAAATGTGCGGGCGCACCGTCATGCTGGAACAACATTGTACCATTTCTTACAAAAAGTGGTAGTAACTCTGGCAAATCATTTTGTAAAAAAATTAAATATGATTCCTGTTTAAGACGATTCGGTAGAACAACAGGACCAATTATGTGATTTTCAATAACACCAGTCCAAATATTGATGGAAAATTGATACTGCTAATTTGCTACTCGTAGAAAGTAAGGGTTTTCATTGGCCCATGTATGTAAATTGTGAAAATTTACTATACCTTTTCGCGTAAATGACGCCTCATCAGTGAATAGTACATGTTCAGAAAAATGATGGTCGTGTCTCAGTTTGTTTAAGAACCATTGACAAAACATTACCCTTGGTTGAAAGTCTCTAGCTAGAAGTTCCTGGACACGTGTAACATGATAGGGATATAAACTTTGCTCCTTCAGAGTTCTGTGAACTGATGATGCCGAAATATTTCCCAGTTCATTGGCAACAATTCTCGTACTTGTACTGGATCACGTTCAACTCTATTTAATATTGCCTCTTCGACTCGTATAGTTCGGCGGTATCTTCTGCGTCCAGAATCAGCTTTTAAAAGGTTTTAAAGAACCAGTTTCTTAAATGACTTACAATACGTGGAAAAATATTTTTACCAGGAATTCTTCTTTGGGGATAAGTTTCCTGATAAACTCGCACAGCTTGTCTAGCTTTTTGATCTGTTTGTCCATAAATTAACAACATATAGTCAATTCGGCTGAAGTGTGGTTGACGAAAACCATCTTGATAGGAGGAAATAAATTAAGAGCAGCTTAATATCTAAAACACAATCAAAACATAAACGAAACAAACAAACAAACACGATCAACAAATAACTAAAATCGAAAAAACTGCTAAATTTAAAGAATAACAGAAAACATTTTTGACTTCTACAAAGCACTTCAAAATTATTGAATTTAGAGAAATGTCGAAAACTACAGTTTCATGGCATTATAAAATTATTTTTTGCATTACGCCGACGAATGGGTACTTACATTTTTATAAAATTAACCATATCTGCTAAGGGAAACCCTAAACGAAAAAATACCAAGAGGTAACTTTTGTGGCTTATGTAATAAGCTTCATAACTGGTGCATCAAAATTGGCAAAAGTCAGTGGCGCACAATCTTTCTCTAAAAACATTTTTACAGTTACACCGTACCCCCCACTGCCGCAGCTGCAAGCAAGATTTTTTACTTAAAACTATGCACTTTATTAATACACTTTCAAGTTCTAAGTTTCATTAAAATCGGTTGAGTGGTATTTAAGTCATTTGAAAAAAAAATTAAACTTTAACTCCCTGTATTTCGGAAACCATGCGTTTCCGGACCCATGTGCATAGGACTTTTTTTTATTATTTTTTAGTAAAGAATTACCCCACGAGCGATGGTCCATGTTTTTTGAAACACCCTAAGTTCTTAATATTATTACTTGTAATCATGCTTTCAATAATTTTGTTTAAATGTTTTGATAAATAAGATTATTGTTGTCATAGATAATAAGTGTTTTTAATTGTTTGACCTTTTTAGGAATATTTTGGACTCACAAAGAACGGACCCTTAAAAAGGCCATTTCGGTCAATTTAATATTTTTATTATTTCATAGTAAACGTTATTTATTTGTTATCGAGATAATATACTCATTGTAAAGTATTTTTTTTATGAAAGTAAATCTATATGTTTTGACTGTCACAACGTTAGCTGTGGTTACTACACTAATTGATTATATTGGCCTTGTTTGGAGCCTTGTTCCTTCCAAGGCCGTTTGGAGAGAATTTAGTAAAATTTAAATTTATTAAATAATAATTAACTTTGCAATAAAAAAATGTTTTATCTAGCTACGTTATAAAACAAACGGCCCAGTGATGATCGCGTTGTTAGATTTAGCAATGGACTTAGCAATTGTTAAAAGTTAACAACGGTTTAGAATGTTTAACAAAACGTCATTGCCAGTGTTATTCAATGATTTTAGTAGGCAACCTGTCAAAATCTGACATTTTGTTAAACATTCTAAACCGTTGTTAACTTTTAACAATTGCTAAGTTTATTGCTAAATTTAACAACGCGATCATTACTCGGCCGTAAGTGCTACTTAATAATTTGGTTGTTTTATTTATCCAGTAAATAAGAGTATAATAACTGTTTATTTGGTATGATGGCCCTCCATGGTCCACCCATCTTAATATATCATTAAAACGACAAATTAAGTCCTATGTAACTGTCTACAAAATGTACAGGGTTCCGTTTAAGATTATTAGTTTGACTATATTCACCTTATATGTATACGCATCCCAAATTTTATCTTTTATAGCAACGGAGAAAAGCTGTGTGCAATATTTCCGTTGACACCGAATATATAAACTATAAGTCAACTGTAAATGATACAAGGTATGATCTCATTGGACATTTATTAAATAAATGTTTAACAATATTAAACAATATATTTAATCGTTTTTCTTAGTAAAATAAAAATATCAAAACTTTTGGGAAGTCTTAATTAAAAGTTACATTTCATTTACTTACAAAAAGAGCATATTATACACTGAAGCAATATTTTAATAATACTTTTTTTAATCCGGCCAAATAAATCAGACAATGTTGCTAAAATGAAGATCTTTTAAAAAGTCGTACATAATTATCGCACTTGCGCAGTTTTACGCAATAATATAACACCTATTGTTCTAGAATAAAGAGCCTGAATACACCAAAGTACGAAGAAAAGGTGGAAGACTGAGAGATCCTCATTCAGAGAGCCAAGGTAAACATTTTTTTCTTCAAACGTCAGTAAATCCGTCATTACTCGACTGTGTAGGCGACCGCAAAGTTTCATTTTTGCTCCGCCGGCGCTTTACTTTTCACTCTCCCGCCGGTGGAGGAAAAAATGTTATCCTAGCAATAGAGATACAAACCAACTACAAAACAAGCGTCAACAACTTAATATTTATTAAACTAAAAACAAAACTAAAATTCTTATTACTTAATTGAATATTAAATGTACTTAATCGATAACTGCTTATCAAAACGCAATCGGAAAAGCAATTTAAAAAAAATAATTATTTTTGATAGTGTCCACTGACAGATGTATTACATTTCTATGGCAACTATTCACCGAAACCGGTCTAATCCGTCTTGCGAACCCACTTATTTTTAATAATTATTACTATTAAAAAGATATATGTTTTTGCATTAATTTGTCGACGTTTGAAGAAAAACAGCATATTTTATTAGGAGAAAAAGTTACTTTTCAAATCTTGCTCTCTATTACCAGCCTCACTTCGCTCGGCTGTTAAGCACGAGCGCGCCATGAAAAGTATCACTTTACCTCCATATAAAATAATATACTATTATCTTCTTAACGTTTGTCTGGATTATGCTTTAGTGTGACCTTAAGTTACTGTAAGCCACGCACACACACTGAGGAAATCCTCAGAGGGAAAACTGCGGAGGCCAAGCCTGTGGCCTAAACAGTTCGAAGAACAAAGCGCGTCCTCAGATACACACGCTCCGAAAATCCTTAAAGCCAGGACTGCGCACTTTATCCTCTGAGGATTTCCTTTATGTTTGGGGCTGGCATTATGTACCCCATATAAAAGTTATCATACTCTATTACATAAAAGAGGATAATTCAGCTTGGGGATGCTTAAAAATATTTGATTCTTTGACAACCCCATAAAACTGTTACCTTAAAAATTGGCATACCTACGGTCTCCGCATTTCAGAGTCTGATAACCTGGGCAGCACGGACTCGGAGGTGAAGAAGATACTAACTCTGCACCTGCCTATTTCAGAGTACGACACCCTGGGCTCAGACTCGGAGGGTGATGGCAGAGCCGCCAGTCAGGAGCTAATGTCTTTTGGCCATCGGATGCGAGGTAAGTGAACTGACCACTTTGTACCCTTTTTTTTATAAAAATGTTAATGTGAACTATGGGCAAATAGCATTCAGGACCGAAGAGGTCCCATTTTCCAAAAAGTACTAAGACGAGTATCCCAAAGAAACCATACTAAAACATGAATCCGCCACAAAACTATAGAATATATTATAATATTTTGACTTACATGTTATCTTTTACTTATTTTTAATAATAATATTGATGTATTATTTGGTGTTTCTGTTTAAAATCACTAAAATGTAAAAGGTGTGCACATTTAACTGAAACAACTGACAACACCGTATAAATTTCTCCATTTCAAGTCTATCTATCTTTATTGCTCTCTAATAATACATGTGGGACAGAGATAAACCGCATTGAACAGTTAATTTAGTTTTATAGTGTTTTTTATTTACTGCCTTTAGTGTGTCCATTAATTACGTAGGCATTTAGGGGGGGGGGCGAGATGGGGATCTCGGCAAATATCACGTTTTTTTCGACAGAAATCAGTGTAAAATGTCAGAAAACTGGGTTGACCCTAGAACTACAAACCCATTTTTTACCAGTAAATTACAAACCGGGGCAAATATTTATTCTACAGGATTTTTTCTCTTAAAATCGTTCTGAAAGCAGTAATCTGACTTATAAGTACTAGAATTTTTTCGTTTTTTAATGCCCAAGAGAATGTTAAAGAGCAAATTTAATTTTATCAAGATTTAGTTGGTTAAAAATTGATTTGAATATCTGTAAGTACTGAAAAACAGTCAAACCGTCATTCAACAAACAATAACTTATAACTATTTTTCTAAATAACCGATTTTTAAATTTTCAACGTGATTTCAAAGAGGACACAAAAGGCTTTAAGAAAAAAAATACCATCCATCATGATGTTTTCCTAAAAAAGTTCATTTATTTGGGACTTTAAAAATTCAAACAAATTGAGAATCCGATTAATGGAAAAATCAAATAAATATCCATAAAATATTGGTTTTTAAGAATATGTTTGTCATATCGAAAATATGAAAAAAATAGATATAAAAAAATATTCAAAAGTATAATTACGGTGTTACTTATTATTATTTACTTATCAAAATTTACCTGGGGTAGATATCTACCCCGGTTTGTGGTTCTAGGGTTAAAATAAGTAAAACATGTTTTTCCAATAAAATATAGCTAATACTACATAAGCTAACGCAATAAGCTAATCTTACACAATGATATTTTCTCGCTGTGATTCTAGACTACGTTCTTAGTAGTTTTATATACGAGTCTTAAGTAGACTTACTAATAAAAATAATTAGGTAAATTATGATTTTTTTTTAATACATCCCACGCAATTGAGCACAAATTATCGCATTTACACTAAGAATACTTATCATTGGACGCCCACTGACCAACGAAAATATGTTTAAAAGGTTATTAAAGAAAGAGTATAATTAGGTAACCGTACCAATAGTCGGCAGTCCGGGAGTCCGGAGTAAACAGTTAATAGTTCTAGGTTTAAGGGCCTGCTGGTCGGCCAGTCACAAGTGGGGGGTATACCCGTACCAAATTAAGGGAATTGGCACACAGTATACACAGTATATTTTGTCACAATAAGAAAGACATTAGGTTAGTTGTGGTTTAAATGTTTTCGTTGGTCAAATTTAATATTTTTCAGTAAGAAAACAGTTATGTTTCTTTCGAAACGGTTTTTGATTTTAAATAACCTGGAATATATATTGCTCAATAGGTTGTTGTGTTATGATGCTTGGAGCGGCAAACCTACGCTACCACCAGTTGTCCTCTCCTGCTATAGCAGGGTTTATCATTTGGAGCCAATTTTTTCTATATCTTAACAAATACAAAAAA
>JAHBCN010018766.1:0-16667 GCA_019359885.1 Listronotus oregonensis
CGTCCCCAAAAAGGTTGTTGTCAAAACAAAATGTGTTTTCGGGTCGCAGAGGAATATCAATTTTATTATTTTTTCTTAATATTTTTCAGCCGGACTTTAAGAGGCGCATAAGTTAGTCCACGAGTATTCGTAAAAACAAAAGCGACATTATTTACAGCTGAGCTTTCCAGACGTGACCAAATTTGGATTATGCAATAGTTCATGAATACATCTAATCTAGAGTTGGTCGGGTTGAGCAGAATACAAAATCCGTGAATCTCTTTTAACTGCGACAGATATACCAGAATACGATCGCAATTTTTCTGATCTTGATCTGCCCCTCTCTCGTCCCCCATACCGGGCGTATCTAAAAATCGGATTTTATATTTTTTGCCGTCTATAAAGATTGAGAAAACATAGGTGTGGACATCCTGTGTGGCTGCTTTACCATCTTCCATTACTTCGGCATCATCATCCTCTAACGCTCGTAGTTTACTTCCAAATTAAACGTCTTTTGTTGGTAGTACCTTAAATTAAATATCGTTATTATTGCTAGTGTGGGTATATAGCAATGAAAATATTAGCGTGACATTAGCGAAATCTCGGAATCTAATAGAAAATCCAAAAATATTATGACAGGTTCCCATATTTTTTTTTCCTACGAGCCTTTCCTACGAAGATACAGGTACATAACGGACGCTCTTGAAAATCTTTTTTTATAACTTTTGAAATACTAGGCGTAAATTAATAATATCTTTCAAATATGATGGTAACTAGATAAGTCTTCTTAAAATGAACCCATTAAATCATGTTTGGCTTATTAAGTTTGCCAGGGACGGACTAGCTCTGCTGCTAGCTGCTACAATAATAGCAACTTTTTTAACACCCTGTATGATAAAGGCTCAACAAATAAATTTAATACTTACAGAATATTAAATTCATATCTTTAATTTTTAGCACCTGTATAGTTTGTTTTGTTATTTTCAGTTTTAGTGTGTATATAAATGATTTTTTAAAGCAAAAATTGACGTAAAATACTACAAATCACCTTACTATTTCTATTTAGGCTAGTTTTATGTATATTATTTGTTATCTTGTGTTATAACAGTGTGTGTGTGTGTTTAAAAATTCAAGTGCAGGAATATATTTAACTATAATATAAGACCTTTATTTTTAAGTAAAATTATTCATCAATCAGCATTATCATCAATATTAGTATCACAAAAAATACGAGATCATATCATAATTTTGTTTCTCTTGCTCATAACTAATTGCAAGCCCAAAGATGTTTAGCCTCTGATAATTTCGAAATTGTCAAGATCACAAAATTCATAGTAAATATTTCAAGTAAAAATTAATTTATCATATTATACAGGGTTTCCCAAAAGTAATGGAACACAGAGCAACAGCACATTCCTTAGGACAAATACAGAGCTATCAAAGTACTCTTAAATAGTACTTCAAGTACAAGTACCAAGTTTTTGATATTTTTTAAATTACTTCAAGTACAAGTACCAAGTATTCATTAAAATGTACTTGCATTTTCAACTAAATTGTAAAAGAACTTGAAGTACCACCCAAGTATTTTACTTGAAGTAAATCCAAGTACTTGAAGTAAACCAAAGTACTTGAAGTAAAACAAAGTTCTTGAAGTAAAACAAAGTACTTGAAATACACCAAAGTACTTGAAGTAAACCAAAGTACTTGAAGTACATAAAAGTACTTGAAGTAATTAAAAGTACTCCAAATAAAACAAGTTATACTTGAGTAGTATTTTTTGTAAGGAAGTTAGAGGGTTTATTCCTTAAAACGGGGTTTCCAATAACTCTAAAAGCTTTAAGGACTGCCCGTCCTTGGAAAGTAGGCCAGTCGGTAAAAACTATAGTTAGTAAAAGAAGTAGGGTTGCTAAGTGTCCCCTTTTAAGTCGGGATCTTATGCATCCGATGTCCGAAATAATGTAAAATTTCGTATGTAAATTTATGGCAACAGGCCTACAATGCCGTACTCGGGTGAGCGCTTGGGCCTTAAACTATTATAGGAAATATTGGTTTTTCTCAAAATGGGTTTTTCCCTGTGGTTGCCAACGGGTTGGCGTTGGCACCCGTTGGCATCCGATACATCTGTCAAAAGTGAGTGTTTTCATATGGGTGCCTACAGCAGGTTGGCACCCAAAACCTATTCTTGGGTAATATTTTAATTTCCCATCAACACAAAATCAAGTCAAAACAACCTTACTTCAATTTTGATGTTTCCATTTTATTAGTGGAAATTTTGTTTAAGTTGTCTATTAAAATACAGGGGTTTTCGTTCAACTGAAGGTAATAATGAACGCATTCACAATACGAAATATTTGGGGAACCGCTCCATCAAACGTCAAATCGCACCCAGATACCAGATAGTAGAATTAGGTATCTTTCTTTTTTGTTTTCACCAGATCAGAGCACTAATAATTTTCACGTTGACACAAGACCGATTATAAGAACAAAAAGTCTAATTTTTAGTCTTGCTGTTGGGATCCAATTCAAATGAGCGCTTTAATGCAATACAATAGAAACAGCAGCGGTTGCGCGTATTTCTTGTTTTAACTTGTTTGTACGATTATCTAAGGCGTGTAAATTCGAGTATTTTTAATTTACTTGAAGTATTGTTTTTACTTCAAGTCCTTTTTATTTACTTGAAGTACTTTCTTTACTTAAAGTACTTTTTTTACTTGAAGTACTTTTTTACTTCAAGTACACGTAATACCTCAAGTACTTAAATAAATACTTCAAGTAATTTACTTGGTCAAATCAAGTGAAAATCCAAGTATCTTTATAAAAACTAATCCAGTACAAGTACAAGTACCTCCTAATAAAAAGTACTTGAAGTACTTCAAGTTTTGAGAGCTTTGGGACAAAATAATGCGATTAACGTAAACTTGCCTCATCACAAAGTTGATAATAACTAAGATACAGGATGTCAAACTTTTAATTTTATTTTCGATTTTTCGTAATAATTTCTTCACTAAAAGACATAGCGGTACAAAATTTGAGATTTGGAGGTTCTTTGAGAAGAGAAATTTAAATTCGTCCATACTTTTGATGTTGCTTGTAGAGGGCGCCAGCTACAGCCTACCGCACTTGTTTTAGATGGCATATCTTTTTTTAAGCATAGTATATTGATCTATTTATTAAAAAAGAAGTTACTATAATTTCCGATGCGTCAAAAATGTAAACCTCATTAAGGTCCCTAGGAGCAACTGTTTTCGAGATAAACGCACTTTAAAGAACCCCGCAATTTTTCCATGGAAAATGGGTTTGGCCAGTTGTTTTCAAACTTTGCAAAGTAATAATTTTCAACACGCTAATCAGAAGTCGCCACGGATACAAAACCCAAACCTCCTCCAAATCAGCCTTAAAGATCTTCTTGAAGACCTTTGAAGGTGATTTTGGGAGGGTTAAGAGTGGTTTTCGGGTTTTGATCAGCGTGTAGAAACCTATTCCTTTGCAAAGTTTGAAACTAAGCTGAAAGCCATTTTCCATAGGAAAAATTGGGGGTCCTTTAAATACGTAGTAATATTAAAAAAAGTACCATCTAAAACAAGCGCGATGGGCTTAGCTGGCGCTCTCTACTACAATATCAAAAAATGGACGAATTTGAATTTCGCCTCAATACCTCCTTTTTACGCCTTCATAGAAATTATACGAAAAAACAAAACAAAGTAAAATTTAATTTTCTTTGGGAAAAGGGAAGTTTAACGAAATTTAACGACTAAAGCTAAAATTCTGTGTTTTTCTTTGGGATAACTTTATGTAAATTGTATTATTTATAGAATCTGCTATTGCTCTGTATTATATATATATTACATATATATATATATATATATATATATTTTTTGTTTGCATTTAAATGGGTTAATGTTTAATATTTGAAGTAGTATCCTATTACCAAACGTTATAGGTCGAGTCTTTTCTAAACAGCCTTTATACAATTTGTAAATATATACTTACGCGTCCTGTAGATTTATCTTTGCAGGTATGAGGACTTGAAGCTCGTTTTCCATCACCTCCTGAAGCGATCTGTATTTAAGGTAATTGAAACAGGAATTAATGAAGGTTGATTTTCCAACTCCTGATTCTCCCAATAGTAAAATATTAATTTCTTTAGCCGGCTCATTCGACGATTCATAGTTATTGCTAGCCATTCTACAAAAAAAAAAATGTTAAAAAAAAATGAAGCTAGAAGTTTTCCATGTATGAAAATATCTAATTTTTCTGAATGAGTGACCGACAGTGAACACTGTGCATCGTTGTGTGTAGATTGAAGTACACATTAAACAGTGGGTCCTGTTTGAATAACATGACCCACATAAAAAGGGCTTGTTGACAGTGGCGGCGCTAGGCGTCGGCGACGTCGGCTACCGCCGACGGCTTCTGCCTGAGGGAGCCTCGCAAAAAATTTACAAGTTACCTATATTTATTTTAATTATGCCAATCTCGCCCCGAACAATTCGGAAAGAAACTATGAACCCTATGAACACTCTGGCAACACTATAAACAGGATAACCCTCTAGAGACATAGATTTAGAGAGAAAATGGGAATCCGGTGCGTCAAAAAAAAGGCCTGAAACGGCTATATCCAACCATGCTCTGAGTTCCAGTATGATAAATTTCTTCGCCTTCTTCAGGTGTCATTGCTTCAGAGTCATGTGATGAAACTTATGATCTGAAATAGGACCAGCTTCAGGGTTCAATAAAACTTCAAGTGACACAGCTTTACCTTTATATCATCAAGTAAATGTGCTGTAACCCAAATTTCTGAATCCAATAAAGACTTTAAAAAATGTGGTACACTAAAAAATGCTTCTTGATAGATAGTACATGTGTGCCAAATTTCATTAAAATATCCAAAGTGGTATTACAGATATTAATAACAAATGATTTATTTTTGAAAATTTTACCACCCTGTATTTTAAAAGTTAAGACGTTTAGGACATATGTTCATATAAAGTTTTCTTCTTAAAATGGACCCAAAACTTGCCTCCTTAAATATTGACGTACAATTACAAAACACCCTGTATAATGTAAAAAAAAATTACCAACCATATTTTATTTCTCGTAAACAGTTGATTTAATCGATGTCAATCAAGAGTATCTTTTTTTTTAGTTTAAGGTTAAAGCTATCTAAAAATAATATTTTTGAGCCTTTATCATACAGGGTGTTAAAAAAATTGCTATTATTGTGTCAGAGCTAGTCCGTCCCTGGCAAACTAAATAAGCTTAATATGATTTAATAAGTTCATTTTAAGAGGACTTATCTAGTAACAATCGCATTAAAAAAATATTAAATTACGCCTAGTATTTTAAAAGTTATTTAACAAAAACGATTTCCAGGGTCGTCCGTTATGTAAAGTGTGTTCAACAATATAGTGCCTACAATAAAAGGGGACTGATGGTGATAATAAACTTCTTAGGTAAAAATATCTCAGGTATTGGCAAGTTTGGGTAAAGAATGCAGGTCAGGATTAAATTTGCAAAAATAATTTTTTAATAGAATCGCATATTAAAGGATATTCACAATAAAATTTAATAAAAATTTTAATATAAATTAAATTTACATTAAAATAAAATTTAGTTCAGTTTCACTGTCAGTGTCGTCTACATTATAACAATAAATTATTATTTTATAATAACATTTAAATATCGATATAAAATTTAAATACATATAATAAATTTTGTCAATTAAAATTAAAGCTATAAGGAATATAATATGTTAGTTCAATTTCATATATTTTCAATATATCAATCAAAGCCGTAGCCAGGAATCATTTTTGGGGGGGGTTAGCCTTTTGTGTCAGGGGTATCGACTCTGCAAAATTGGTTGATCTTTTCGGGGTACTGCATACAGGGTGGCCCAACGAAAAGGTCGCACCCCTTTTTGTGACTCCTGGTATATTTTGGGAAAAACGCTCGGACACGTTAATTTTGATTTTTAGGGGGACGTCTTTTCATCTGTAGCCGTACAATACAGGGTGATCCAAAAATAAGATATTGCATTACACTTAAGATTTTTAAATTGAAACCCCAATGTTTTAAAAATTTTGGATTCTCTATGACGTTTTTAGTAACTTTTGTTAATAAAGTTTATACCTATCTTTATTCGTTGTAAAGTTATTTAAGTTTATATTAAAATTTGACCAACTTAACTCAATACTGATAATAATCGATTGCATGGCTAAAATATTAATCATCACCATTAAGAGCATCTAGCATCAGTGTCATCGTATGTCATAGGAAAACTTTGTCTTTGATTTCAAATTGTAAACTTACCTAGTTCTGATAAATATTAAACAATAATTTATTCAGTTCGAGAAGGGGTAAAAATAATAATACTCTATTATCAAAATGGGGGCATAACAAAAGCTAATGCCCGGTTTTTTAATGCATTACATTCAGACAAAAACATTAACGATGAGTATGTGGCGAATTAATGAGAAAATTTGAAGAAACTGGATCTTTATCTAATATTCGCCGTAATCGCCATTAAAAAATCGACCAGTTAGAAATGAAGTCGCAGAATTATCATCAGTGTTGGAACACGTGTAGCACTTGACAACACCCAAGGCACTCGTGGACAGGCTACTTCTTCAGGATTTACACTCTTAACAGCACAGAGAATTATGAAAGACAATTAATTTCACCCGTATAAGATAAAACTTGTGCATAAGCTTAATGAAGACGATTGTGTCCCAACTTTTAATCAACAATGCAAATATGTTATTTAATATTTGTTTCTCGGATGAGTGTACGGTCTATTTTCATGGTGCTGTAAATAGAAATAATTGTCGATATTGAAGTGACTCAAATCCACATCTGTTTCGAGAGGTATAACCGCAATCTCCTGAAAAAATAAATGTGTGGGCCGGCATTTCCGTAAGTCATATTGTAGGACCTTCCTTTATTCCTAGAAACTTGACGGGCAAGACGTACTTGGACATGTTAGAAAATACAATAGAGCCACGAATTACCGAAATAATAGAAAATAACGTTAATTTTAATGAAAATTATATTCACTTCCATCAAGATGGTGCACCATCGCACTACGTGGCTTCAGTACGATGGTTTTTAGACACGCATTTCCCGAATCAATGGATCGGCAGTCGAGGCCCCATTAAGTGATCGCCGAGATCTCCGGACTTAAGTTCTTTAGATTACTTTCTTTGGGGGTATTTGAAAAGTAATGATTTTAGTACGAAGTTAGTTTCTATTTAAGATCTTCGGGAGCGGATTACGGCTAAACGTAGAAAAATATATATATGCTTGAAAATGTGAGAAATAGATATGAACAAAATATTTATTGTTCCATGGAGGTAAATGGACAACACTTTCAGCATTTATTACCACCTACTTTATAGAAAATTAATTTTTACTTTACCTTTAATTTGCGTATGACTGTAGGTTGCTTTTTGTTTTTTTTTAATTTTAGGAGGGTTGTTTTTAATTTTAAAGTCTTGTTACTATAATTGATTATTATTTTTACGATATATTTCCTTATTATCACTTTATCTGGAATTTTATTATAATCGTAAATAGCTTTAAAACGATTGAAGATAGGTATAAATTTTATTAACAAAAGTTATAAACTTTTTGGAGAATCAAAAAAAAATGGAGGTTTCCAATTAAAAATCTTAAGTACAACGCAATATCTTCTTTTTGGACCACCCTAGTATTGTACGGCTATAGATGAAGCGACGTCCCCCTAAAAATCAAAATTGACGTGTCCGAGCGTTCTAAAATATACCAGGACAGTAACAAATAGGGATGCAAGCTTTACGTTGGGTTACCCTGTATAATATTAAAAAATACTGCAACTCAGATTGTAAAACCTCGATCCTTACGCTGCAACCTATGATACTCTCAAACTAAAACTGAACATCGCTGCCCGCACGCGTTTGTACTCGATGTTTTGTTTTCCACCTCAAGACCTAGTTAACTAATTACCTAATTACCAAAATTATTCACTATAGTAGTAGCACAGATTTCTTAATATTATAATATTAAGAAATCTGTGGTAGTTCTTCTTTGTATTTATAGTCTTTTTCTTTTGTGAAAATTTCGGGGGGGGGTTCTGACCCCCTGACCCCCCCCACTGGCTACGGCCTTGATATCAATTCAGTTTCACTATCACTATCGTCGTCTACATTAATTATAAGGGGTTCTATGTTAGTATGAAATGCCCTGTATGAATCCTCCACTTTTATAACATGGTTTATTGTTCTTTTCCAACAATCAGCGTCTGGGTCATCTATATTTTGCCGGATTAATGCAATTACAGAAGGACATAATGTAGGTGTAGTATTTTGGGTCCGGACTTTGTTCTTTAGTTTTCTCCACATATGCTCAATCGGGTTGAATACGCAGTAGTAAGGAGGAAGACGAAGAACTGTATGTCCTTTGGATGCTGCAATTGTGTCACATACATATGTCTTCTGTATGTTAAATGCCCTTAGAACCTCTAAAAGCTGCGTTTTTTTATATCCTTCTTCAAAGTAGATGTTGTTTTGGAGCATAAATTCCTGGATTTCCGCTTTTGTATTTGAAGAGCCTGGAACCTTCTTCAATTGGCGACTATGGTAACTGGCATTGTCCATAACTATGACACTATGCGGGGGAATATTTGGCAGTAAAGTGTTTTCGAACCAATCTTCGAACAATTCGGCTGTAGTATCTTGGTGGTAATCCAACGACGAATCTTGAATGTTCTTCGCCGAAAGTCCCAAACTGTTTGGAATCCAACCATCTTCTGATCCAGCATGAATAATCGTGATCCGTTTTCCTTTGTTCGATGGAAAAATTGGCATCGCACTGTTCCATCGGTCCATCCTTTCGCCGGCGTATCGTGGGTATCATACCAGGTCTCATCCAAATAGATTATTGGTCTTTGTAGAGACCTGTAATCACTTATGGCAGTCAAATATTCAAAACGCCATTGCCTAATCCGTTGGGATTCCATAATAACTTGCCTTTTGTCAATTTTGCAGTATTTGAAACCTAGTTTGGATAAAAGTGTCCATAGGTTTCCAATTGATATCCTTATCTCAGTGGAGCTCCTTAGTCTTGTTTGCAATGATCTGATAGTAGGCACCAAGTTTTCTTCGTACATACAGTAGATAGTTCTTCTTATCAAATCTTTATCACCGTCATCAGTGGTTCTGGAAACACCACTATCGTTTCGTTTTCGTCTCGGATGAATTGGCCTCGAAATGTGAACTCTCACTGATGATTCCGGTATCCCTGTCAAATCGCTGGTTTCTCTTACAGCAGGAGTAAAAGCCCAACCCCTTTGGACCAGCTTCTGATGAACATGTCTGACGATTTCTTTGGCATCAAGGGATAAAACTCGTCGTCGAACAGGAACAGTAACACAAGGCGCCGCTGTTGCAGTTTCCCAAGGACGAAACATTTTTCACAAAAATTATTAAACAGCACAGACTAACTCTCACTACGGGAACACAAATATTACCTGTAATATTACCTGTATCTCCGTAGGGAAGGCTCATAGAAAAAAAGTTTATGGGAACTTGCCAAAATATTTTTAGGTTTTCTATTAGATTCCGAGAGATTGCGATTGAGATTGATATTCTGGGACACCCTGTACTTTGAGCTGCCAAAAATTGTCGCTTTAATACTTTTTGTTCAATCGCACTATAAACAAATTAGGCACTTATCTTGCAAGTGCCGAAAATATTAGGCAAATGGTCCGATTTGAATTTTTAAATCGACTTTTTAAAGTTGAGGTTAAAAGCTACAAATTGTATATCTTACTTTTTCATATAAGTTTAGAGAACATTGTTAAAAATGCTTGTGAACCTAGCGCGTCGAGAGAAAATTCGCGATACGTAGCCCGTCTCTCGCTTCTCCTTCGCTGCTGGGTGTCCCTAGTACGTTTCGGTAGCGAATTTTCGCTCGACGCGCTAGGTTCACAAGCATTTTTAACAATGTTCTTCAAACTTATAAGAAAATGTGAGATATACAATTTGTAGCTTTTAATCTCAACTTTAAAAGGCCGTTTTAAAAATTCAAATCGGACCATTTGCCTAATATTCACAGCACTTGCAAGATAAGGGCCTAATTTGTTTATAGTGCGATGGAATAAAAATTATTAATGCGACAATTTTCATCTTTCGGCAGCTAAGAGTATATATTATTGACTATCATTTCCCAAAAAATCATCCCATAATATTGAAAATTAACGGAGATACAAATTTAAAAAAAAGGTCTGTTTTAAGCGTTATTTCCGGCTTTTCTCGGTAAATAAGGTTCGGATCGGGATTTTTTAAAAACCATTTTGTAGGTTTTTGAATTCTCTACAAACGGCCTTTTATGCATAAAGTGATATAGCCAGTACTTCTGGTTAAATTAAAAAAAAAAAAAAAAACGAAAAACGGCCCTTTTTTTAATCATTATTGTTTAAAAAAAATTACCAGAAAGAAAAATTGGTTGGATTTTTGATTTTAGTTTGGATTTTTGATTTTAGTAATCTACAGGTTATTCCAGAAGTAATGGAGCAGTCAGATATCTGTTAACATTTATTACAAAAATTACCTTTATTTTGCTATAATGATTCGACTATCTGTAATATTTATTGTTTTCAAATCGATGGACGCTAAACGACACCGGACCTTATAAAAAGTAAATGACAGTAAGATCCATAACTTTTTTAATATAGTTTTCCAAAACATACATACGTAAGTACTTCCTATTAAAAAATATATTCAAAAAATTTTTTTTTAAAAAACCATATTTAAAATAAGATAATTCTGTACAGGATCTTTGATTATATTTACGTGGCTTCTAAGGCCTTTATTTTTAAAAACGGAAAAAATGTTTTATATAAAAATTGTAGGATTTTCTCCATATTATCTTTTGAAATTATCAGTAAAAAAATATCGCAATAAAAAAATGGAAAAATATAGGCAACTTCAACTTTTTTAAATGAAACACCCTGTATATTATGCGCTTCAACGAAAGATCTTTTTTTCTGATTTCAAATAATATATATATATACAGGGTCCTGCAGCTCACCTCCCGTCTTACGTAGCTCATTTATTTATTCACTGTAAAATTTTCATATTTTACTGACGTTACCTTCAACACACAGTACATTTCAGGAAAATAATTTTGGTTATACAGAGTGTCACAAAAAAGTGTGACGTCACTATGGTGCATTTTTTTAAATGGAATGCTCTGTATTTTTTTGTATATTTAGGTACCTCTTGTGGTCATTTATATTCCCCTAAAATTGTGTCATCATCGGTTTAGTAATTTCAGGGAAAAATAATAAAATATAACAAAAAACTGTTTTGCACCATTGAATTTAAAAGAATAAAAACCAATAGTGCTTGAATAATAGAACTAAACAAGGAACTTATTGGAACGAATATCATCCTTAATCATGTTTGGTTAATTCAAACTGTAAGGGTGTCCAAAATTTAGTGTCAAATTTTTAAATTTTAAAAGACTTTATTTTCTTATTTTAAATGTGAGCCTCTTATATTTTTATGTCGTTAGTCAGAATTAAAAAAATTTTTTTCTAATTTTAACCTTATCAAATTTCCTAACACATTAAAAGTTATTCTTGAAAATTATTTTGGAGTATTTCGATAGTAATATACTAGATAAAAATGGTAGGTGGCTACGAAAAACAATTTATTGACGTTAGAGTTTCCTAATAGCGTTAATTATTACCTGGAAATTACATAATTGTTAGCCAAAATTAAAAATTACGTTTATTTAACATATAAAGATTTATTCTTAAATTTAATTTAATTAATAAATAATAATAATTTACTCGAATTTTTATAATACGTCAAAATAAAATTATGTAAATTAAATAAACTCCAATAAAATAAATTGTTTTTCATAGCCCCCTATCATTTTTATTCATGGTATTACTATTAAAATAGATGCCAAAATGAGTTTTCAATGAATAACTTTTAATGTGTTAGAAATTTCGATAGGGTTATAATTGAAAAAATGTTGGTTTTTTAATTCTTCATCTAACGACCTAAAAATATACAGGGGCTCAATTTAAAAAAAAGAAAAAAAAAAGTCTTTCAAATTTAAAAAGTTTGACACCAAATTTTGGACACTCTGTACAGTTCGAATTAACCAAACTAAGCGACTGATATTACGTTACTTAATAAATTCTTTGGTTAGTTCTTCAATTAAGCACTATTGGTATTTTTATTCATTTTTAAATTCAATGGTGCAAAATAGTTTTTTGTTATATTTTATATTTTTCTCTGAAATTACTAAACCGATGATGACAAAATTTTAGGGAAAATAAATGACCACAAGAGGTACCAAAAAATACAAAAAAATACGAGCATTCCATTTAAAAAAATGCACCATCGTGACGTCACACTTTTGGACACCCCGTATGAAAATTATTTTCCTAAAATAAATGAGTTAAAGGTGACGTCTGCAAAATATGAAAATTTTACATTAATAGAAAATGAGCTAATAAGACGGGAGGTGAGTTTCAGGACCCTTATATATATATATATATATATATATATATATATATATATATATATATATATATATATATATAGATATATATATATATATATATATATATATATATATATATATATATATATATATATATATATATATATATATATATATATATATATATATATATATATATATATATATATATATATATATATATATATATATATATATATATATATAAAACAGTGGGGCTCGATAAACCGGATTGCGATAATCCGGATTCCCGGGTTTTCCGAATAAAAATTTTTTTCCCAAATTTTGTACTTTGTAATCCGGATTTTATATGATTTGGTTATCCGGATCGCGAACGATGCTTTTTTAGCGGCTGTGATTGGATGATTTTGCTCGTATGATTGTAGCAAAGAACGCTTTTTCCCAAAACTTGTTATTAGTCGCTTGACCATTACGTGTGTAGGACAGTGTAGGGATGGCCCAAAACCCGGAAACACTTTGGGTTTAACTATTCAGCAAAAAAGGGTATAGTTAAAAAAATTAAAAAAAAAGGGTATATGGCTAAAGATTTAGCTATGGAATAAAAATTGGGGAAAATCGACAATATCAGACATCAAAAGCTTCCCCGTTTTAAAATAGAAGAGTAATTTTTTTTTTTTTTTTTTTTTCCCGAGAGATAAAGTTGTGTGACAGATAAAAATGGGGCGCATGACATTTTTTTTTAAAAAGTTTTGACTTGCATGGACGAGTTTTCATAAAAAAAAGATAAATTGCATGCATTTTTTTATGGGGGTTTTTTTCAAGTTGTTTTTATTGTTTCTAGGTTTATTGGACATTGTGTTACTGGACCAGGCCCAAAAGAAAAGCTTACAAAAAGGGGGAATCCCCCGAAATGGAGGGATTTGGGGGAATTGGTTTTTTTAATTTAAAAAAGGGCAGAGGCATGCAGTTATAACCTCAGATATACTATCCGAAAAGGCTAAACAGCTTTATCAAAAACGTTACGGTGATAACAAATTTCCCCGCAAGTGGGGGGTGGCTAACAAATTTTAAAAAGCAATGGTTTCCCCGTTGTCTAAAAGTGAGTGGCAAAAAAAAAACAATAACCCAAAACCCCTTGAGCCATTTTTAGTAGAGCTCCAAGATAAGTTAAAGAATTAAATTTTTTATCGCCCCGGAATTTTTTAAACTGATGAATCAGCACTATTTTGGAAAATTTTCCCCCTCCCCCGAACGTTGGCACATATTAAAAAAAATCTGCGGCCGAAAAATTTGTAAAGAAAGGATAATTTTTTTTGGATGTCCCCAAGGAGATGGTAGCCACAAACAAAAATTTTAGTTTTTGGGGAAAGGTAAAAAACCCTAGATCATTTAAGAATGTTCAGATTCCTTTTAATACAAGTCAACTAAGAACTCTTGGAGGGCATTTTGCTTTTTTAAAAAAATTTTTTGGTTTACGAATCGTTTGTAAAGCAAGTGAAAAACTTTTTTAAGAAGTCGAAACCTGGAAGAAACGGCTTTGTTGTTTGGGGTTATAATGCGCCTTTTCATGCAACAAAAAAAAAAAATTGTTAGTGAAGATGGAAATATGGGGACAATGTTTTTGCCCCCCCCTGCACAGCATTAATCCAACCAATGGATCAAAATGTTATCCGTTTAACAAAGATGTTTTTTTCCCCAAAATTTTTTTGGTACCATTATTTCTTCAGACGAACAAAAATTTCCAAAAGCTTAAAGTCAGTGACTCTTAAAGATGTTTTGTTTATTTTAAATTATAAAAGGGAAAAAATTCCTTAAAAAACCATAAAAAAAAGCTGGCGCAATTTTTTATCAAAAACCCCCCCAATTTTTTCATCTGATACAGAGTATGTTTCCCAAAGTTTTTTATGCCACAAAATGTATTAAAGGGAAAAAAAATTGGCCAAAAAACTTAACCGAAAACATTCAAGATAATATATCTGGCATGAAAACAGCGGGGGAAAAAAACTTGTTTACACATTTGGATGTAGATCAGTGGATTGATGCAGATGAGGAGCTAGTTCCAGACTTAGCAAGTGGTGAGAATTCAGAAAAAAGGGTGGAAATTTTTCCCCGAACTTAAAATACTGTGAAGCATCAGGATGCAGTTTTTTGTTTCAATGTGTTGTAATGGGCGGAAGAAAATGACGGGGAAACTGCCAGAACTTGTCACCTTAAGGAGGCTGAGAGAAACAGCAATGAAAAAAAAATTTAAAAAAACCGTAGGCAGACCAAAATTAAAATTTTTTTTCTAACCCAAACTAATGGTATTGTCAAAAAAAAATTACCTACTGTTTGTTTTGGCTGCATTTGTTTAAAATTTGTACATACTTATGTATATGTATGTATATTACCCAATAATTTTCTATTCGTTTAAAAAAAGTGTTTTTTTTTTTTGTTTTTTAAAAAAGAAAATTTGATAAAACACCATTTCCAAATTTTTAATTTAATATTTATAATAGGTTAGGGCAATATCCTCAATTTTAACATAATTTTTTTGGTAATCCGGGTTTTTTTTCCAATCCGGATCAGCGTTGTTTTTTTTTATCCGGATTATCGAGACCTCACTGTATATATATATATATATATATATATATATATATATATATATATATATATATATATATATATATATATAATATATATATATATATATATATATATATATATATATATAATATATTTTAAAAATTTTTTTGAATCATTTTTTAAATATTTTAGGTTAAATTATTAATAAATTACAAAAAAATTTTATATTAGTATCAAGAAAGCCATGAAAACTATAAAATTGTTATGTTGCTGAATTTGAAGGGGGTTTTTTTTGGACCAATAATGTTTATTTTGGATTAAACATTCCTGCTAAAGTGAGGGGAAAACTTGTCGGTGAATAGGGAAAATTTTTTTAAAAACTTTGGGGTTTTGCTGCATAAACCTTTTCTATTTCCCCAAGCATACTTAGGTCTGTCCCCATGTTTTGTTCAGGAAGATTCTGAACGGACAAAAATTTATAAAGATCAAATTTGTAAAAAATTTTAAAAAATTTAAAAAATTTTATAATCTGTTTTTTTTAAATTTTTTTAAAAATGGTTAGTGCTAAATTTTCCAAAGGGGAAATTTTTTTTAAAAATTATCTTGAAAAAAAAGGATATTTTCCCAAAATTTGTTTTCATTTTTTTTCTGCAGTTTTTTTTAATAAGCCTATTCGTTCAATAAACTTTCTTACTATGCATTTAATAGTATCTATAGATGGTTCCTTTTAAGGATTTATTAAGTAATATTTTTTTTACGTCGTTACATTATTTTAACCAAAAAAGACATAATAGCGATTTTTTTTTCTTAGATCGACAAAACAGCAATACAAACATTTTAAAGAGAAGTAAATTTTAATTTTTTCAATATCAATACTCAAATTAATTAAAACAATTTTATTGTTTTCATAGCTTTCTTGAACTAATATGTTTTTTCAATTTATTTATATTTTAACAAACATTAAAAAAAGGGTTTTCCAAAAAACATCAATGTTTTTTTATATATATATATATATATAGTTAAAACGAAAAAAAAGATCTTTTAAATTTTGGGCATAATATACAGGATTTCCATTCAAAAAAGTTAAGTTGCCTGTACCATTTTTTGGATATTTTTTTTTTAATAATTTAAAAAATATTATGGAAAAAACCTAAATTTTAATTTTTTTTTTTCCTTCAAAAATAAAGGCTTGAAACGTAAATATAATTAAAGACCCTGTACATAAAAATGAATCAAATATTAAATTTTCTTTTTTAAAAAAAAATACCTACTTACTTTTAAAAAGTCTTTAGGGGAAACTTTAACCGAGATTGGCAGCTGTTTTTTTTTTTTAACATAATATTTTATTATTTATCTAAAATAAACTGATAAAAGCCCCAACACTGCGAAACGATGAAATACGGCATTTGAATTAAGTATCACTAAACAAAAGTAATTACAATTAAAATGCTGTGGGTATCCTTGAACTTAAATTTTTATAGACGATCTACCGGGGACATTTCAACCTTCAAACATTTTAATATTATCATTTTTTTACATTCTTAGACTTTTTGAATAGTAAATTTAAGTAACGATTTAGGCATTTTTGGGAATAATAATAAAATAAACAAGGACAAATAGTTACCCTG
>JAHBCN010018767.1:0-16859 GCA_019359885.1 Listronotus oregonensis
AAAAATAGATTTTATTTAAGTTAGTTTATATTTTTTCAACATAGAAAACTTAGGAAATGGCTTTTCGACCCTCTCTTGATCAAATTATGTCACGTCAAAATTTGACAGCGTTCATCCTGGTACAATCGTTTAGAATCTCAATATCAAAAAGTTTTATAAAACATTTTTTGTTCGCAACGACATTGTACGTTAACAAGTGTGACTTGGATATACAGGTTTTTTTTGCTATACCGAAATGACATGAAAAAGACATGCATGATCGCAAGGAGCGAAAACCACTAACCCAAAATGTTTAGCATGTATTGCAAAAACATTATCAATGTCAATAAATATGTTTTTTTAAAGTTAAAGTTATTTATACAGGGTTTTCCCTTAATGGTATGTCAAAATTTAAAAAGGGGAGGCATTCCTGGATCGATTTTAAGTCGAAAAGTTCATATAAACGTGGGCCCTAAAATGCTTATTTTTTAAAAGATACAGGGTGTTAAAGTTTTTTTTTTTTTTCCCCTTTTTAATACATTTTTCAAAGAGGGTTTTTGAGATATTGAACTGAATTTTGGCACAGGATATTATGGAAAAAAAACACACTTTTCAGATGTTCTTTTAAATTTTTTTTTGCAACCAGTGGCGTAGCTATAAAAAAATTTTTTCAAAACAATTTTAAAAAAAAAAATACTACGCCTTTGACTTGGGAAAAAAAATTATGGTTTTATAATAATTACTAATCAATTATAAACAAAAATCCCTCTTTCATTTTTGCCGTAAAACTTACCGTTTGGGAGAAATCGTTAATTAAAAAAATGTCTTATGTACCCAAATTGCATCTTGAAAAATTATTATTGAAATAAACCCAATTACTTTGCTCGTTCCAGCGATTGTTGTTTTGTTGTAGTAAACATTATAACACTGACGTTAATTATCATTCTTGACAGTTTGTATTTATTTCTCCTTCGATCTTAAAACGTGCATTTTGCTAGTTAAAAAAAATGGTAAATTATTCTAATTTGGAAATGACACAAATGCATTTCCTTTATGGTCTAGCTAATGGTAATGCTGTGGAGGCGCGGCTTTTGAAAAAAGGTATCCTAATCGCGCTCTCCCAGATAGACGAACATTAATAAACTTTTCATCGTCGTCTGACTGAATCTGGCAGTTTTAAAGCTAATTTTTCCCGGGGGGAATGTGCCGTACAGTTAGAACACCGGCAGTGGAGGAGGCTGTCCTGCATGCAGTCGAAAAAATCCAACCACAAGTACAAAAAAAAGGGGTATGGCATTAAACATCTGCTACAAGACGGTATGGGAGATTTTAAAATTCTTTGTTATATCCTTTTCACATACAAAGGGTTCAGGCATTGCTTCCTAAGATTATGAACCACCCCCCAATTTTGTAGATGGTTTCCCCAAAAAGTAACGAAAATCCTCATTTTGATGCCAAAATATTGTTTACGGACAAGCAAATTTTTCGAAATGCAATAACCAATTTCCATAACAATCATTGGGGGGCCCCAGGAAAACCCTCATGCGATTACAGAGACACATTTTCGGAACAATTTTCACTGAACGTTTGGATCGGTATCGTATCCGACCATTTAATTGGACCTTTTTTTTTACCGGCCCCCTTTTAAACGGACAGGATTATTGTAATTTTCTCCAAAATGATTTGCCTTTGCTTCTTGAAAATGTTCCTCTTCAGTTACGGCAACAACTTTGGTTTATGCATGATGGCGCTCCCCCCCACTTTAGCATATTGGCTCGTGAGCATTTAAATAGAGCCTCCCAAAAAATCATTGGATAGGCCGTGGGGCCCACAATTTTGGCCACCTACCCCCTGACCGAACAGCCTAGATTTTTATTTGTGGGGACAAAAAAAAACATTAGTTTATCATACCCAATTGTGACTTTAAAAAGAACTCAGAAATATTTTTGACGGATGTGAAACTATCCGAAAACGCATGGGAAATTTTTGGGTTCCCTAATTCAATGAGAATAAGAGCAGAAGCCTGCATAGAGGCGAAGGGGGGCATTTCCAACATTTTTTTTAAAATTTTTTTTTTATTGTATTTAATTGTTATTGCTTTTTGTTCCCCTAGTTTGTAAGAAAATGGGCCCAAAAATAAATATTTGAAAAATGTATTTAAAATTGAAAATAAAAAAATTTAAAACAATCAAGAATGATAATTAACGTCAGTGTCATAATGTTTACAACAACAAAACAACAATCGCTGGCAACGAAACAAAAAAAACTTGATTTATTTCAAAAAAATTTTTAAGATGCAATTTGGGTACATAAGACATTTTTTTTTAATTTTAAAAAAATTTTTCCCAAACGGTAAGTTTTTTGGCAAAAATGAAAGAGGGGGGTTTTTTTTTTTAATTGATTGATAATTATTATAAAAATAATTTTTTTTCCCCAAATCAATGGCGTAGTATTTTTTTTTTAAAAAATTTTTTTTAAAAAATTTTTTTATAGCTACGCCACTGGTTTAAAAAAAAATTTAAAAGAACATCTAAAAAATGTGTTTTTATGCCATAATATCCTGTCCAAAATTCAGTTCAATATCTCAAACCGTCTTTGAAAAATTATTAAAAAGGAAAATAAAAAAAAAACTTTAACACCCCCTTTTTTTTAAAAACTAAGCATTTTAGGGCCCACGTTTATATAAACTTTTCGACTTAAAATCGATCCAGGAATCCCCCCCTTTTTAAATTTTGACATACCATTAAGTAACACCCTGTATAAATTTGTATGCGCTTTAAACATAGTTTTAAAAGAAAAAGACTGGCACTGTACACAACTTATTATTCAACGACCGGCAAATAAAAATATACAATATTTTTTCATTGTTAAGGTAAAATCTTTTCTTTTTTTTTAACTTCACGCATTAAAGATAACTTTTTGTAATCATGTCCATAAAAATTTTCTTAAAATACAGAGACCCGCTGTTCTATTTGTAAGTCATACTACTGACACCACAACTCGGCTATTACGATTTAAGGGCGTATTAGATAGATATAGGAGTGTTACAACTTACTACAAGTAGGTTCTTCTGAAGGTAGGAGTTTCAATAATAAAATAAAGAAAATATTGCTTTTTAAACCGAAAAAACATACAACTTGTAATATGCGGTGTCGTAGACGAATCTAAGTTGACAAAAATCCTCATGGATTCTTTGTCACGTAAAATTTGACTTATTATTTAAAAATTAGAACTCGTCTTTAACTCGCCATCGGTCGCGTTTTTAGCAAAAATCTAACATATTTGATCTCAAAACAGATTTTTTTTTTTAAAATTTTTGAGGTATTTTATTACTGCTCTAGGATTGCCTCGCGGAAGTACTTCCACAGAAAATCATAGTTTAAGGGGTCACAGTGCTAAGAAGAAGAATTAATCTAACATGTGACCAATCGTGTAATTGTAATTGTTACGAAAAATTTAACGACGCGACCAACGGCGTATGTTGAAATTTAATTAAAATGAATTGTTATAAGGGAAGTAACTCAAATATATGTAACATTTTGAGGAAAGTAATTTAAAGTTTGTGGCCAAATTATTTTTTTATCTTCATCCTATACCTACGCCCTTTTTTATTTTTGCTAGAATGGATCGGAAAATAGAGCCAAAATTGGTAAAATGGTACGAAGAGATACCTTCCTATGTCTAACTGGAAAACGAAGCTCAGTAATGCTCCCTTGAAACACAGTCAGCTTAATATTGACATTTATCAATATGATATTAGAAAAAAGCCCACATCTAATATCCGTCAATCTGATTAGGCAGTTTTACAAATCCACGTTGGAAAAAAAAATTCAACAACCTCCACATTGAGACACTACTGGAGCAATCAAGGGAACACCTTAAAACTCTGGTGGGACTGTACACGGGACACTGCAGATTGAAATACCACATGAACAAGATCGGTCTAGCGGAAGACGCCGAGTGCCGCATGTGCATGGAGGGGAATGAATCGGTAGATCACATACTGTGTTCGTGCTCAGCAACGGCAGGACTCAGGTTCGCAATCCTCAGCAATGACACCTTGTTGCCGGGGGAGGTGAAAGATCTCTCTCCCAACAGGATCATCAGATTTATTAGAAGTCTAGACCTGGTGGGAAAAATATAAAAGGGTGTGAGCCACAATAGACCGATCGGTCGCGGTGGAAGGGTGTTATACCCACTCACTTTAAACCTAACCACATTGAAAAAGACAACTCATTTCTTTTTAATTATTTTTAAGAAACTATGTTTATTATAATCAAATTTGTTTATTATAATTAAGAATATTTAAAGCTGGAACCAAGTATATACGATTTTAATAAGGCTAATTATAGGTTATTCATATTTACACACAGCAAAAATAAACAAATAACTTCGGCATTATTATTTATTATTATTATAAAAAATAACTTAAACAAAAAAATCTAATCACGCGACCATCCGTATATTTTTTTAGAGCGCAACCAACCCGGATTAAAAAGGCAAACACTACAAACCTATCAATAAATTAAAAAAATATGTGCTTAAATAACATAATCGTTATTTTCGAGAACTAGGTACCCACTAGGACATTCAAACTCTATAAAAAAATTAAATGTATTGAGCCAAAAACAATACTTATCTAAATTATATATTTAAAATATTACTTTCTTTTTTAATATTTTGTAAAAACCCCTCGTTAAAACATTGGTCAATACAAGGTAAGTTTACCTCGCTCGATTCACTGTGCAATAAACGCCTACTAATTTAGTATTTAAAACATGTCAATGCAAGCTGTATATGTATGAACCAGAGTATTTATCATGGTCAAAATAAATTGTTACTTTTTTATTTAAAGCACTTGAAAGTAAACCAATCCCATGTTGTTCAATAATAACACATTTCATGAATTAAAGAATTCCGTATAATTTAGCAATACTAGTATAGATACATACCTCATATAACGCCTTTAGCCTGTCTTAAAAAGTCATGTGGTCAGTGCGCTGTTGCCAGTATCAAACCATTGTTGGCAAATGTCCAATCGGAAAAACAATTGTATTGACTGGTTTTTATTGTCGTCAAAAAGTTTTAAGGTAAAGTGTATGTGTGTTATTATACTTTCTTGGCTGCTGCTTTTAAGTCGTATTTTAAAGGGGAAAGTTTGTCATGAAGTTAAATATAAAAACCAATACACTTTAAAATATAAATATATGTTTTTTTAAAGAGTAAAACATGTTAAACATACCGCTTTGTTTAATCTTAATAAAACTGCATACTGTTTTAGCAAATGTAAAAATTAAAACAGAATATTTTCAAAATCAATTTGTAAAATTTTTATTTAAATTTTATATTGGAAATTTGTAGTAGCTATATTTTAAATATTTAATTGATAATTAAGGGTTTAAATGGTTTTTACACTGGCTAATAAATAACATTTTATTCGTTTGTTGGTAAACGGAATTGGTTTTGTCATTTACTGTCCACATCCGTAATTAAAATTATTCAGCCATTATTTATAGTTTTCGAAATTTAATATAAATATGGCAAACTAGAAAAACCATTTTTAATATTAGTTAATAATACCTAGGTGTTGCAAATTAAAGTAACTAAATTTTAAAAACGTTAAATTTGTATTTTATAGTGTATTCAGGAAACAAGCTTTTTGTGCTTCTGAAAATAATTTGTTTTAATAGCGATGTAGGAAAGTACGAAAGCTAAGGGGTTAAGTAAAAAAAAATTAGATGACATTTTTGCCTAGTTAGTTGTTGTTAACTCTCTGACATTATCTGTCATCCAGACACTGCTAGTTGCCTGAAGACGTTTATTTGCTCTATTAATTACACTTGGATATACATTAAATAAATTAACAATGTCATTTTGTCTCGTTCCACTTTGTAACAAATTAGCCACCATGTCAAAGTGCCCTAAAGTTAAGCGTCGTAAAAGCATATCTGACAACATAAAACTACATCTACGTTTCTCAAAACAAAATCGACTTATTTCACCCGATATTAAATATTAAACTAAAATATATTATTAGCATAATTTTGCTCTTTTAATATCACACTTACTTTTATAAGTATTTTTAGGTTAATATTTTTGCTGAGAAACTAGACAGGGTGTCCCAGAAGTAATAGGACACAGAGCAACAGCAGATTCCTTGGGTTGAAATAATGGAATTAACGTAAACTTGCCTTATCCGAAAGTTGATAAAAACAAAGATACAAGGTGTCAAACTTTTAATTTTCTTTTGGTTTTTTCGTAATAATTTCTTAACTAAATTACATAGCGGTACGAAATTGGGGTTTTGTGGGTTTTTTAAAGCGAGATATTTAAATTTGTCCATATTTTTGATGTTGCTAATAGAGGGTGCCCTCTACGCCTACCCCACTTAGTTAAGATGGCATAACTTTTTTTACGCTTAGTATATTGACCTAAATGGAAATTACTATAGTTTCCGCTGCGTCAGAAACGTATACCTCATTTAGGTCTCCAGGTACAACTGTTTTTGAGATAAACGAACTTTAAAGAACCCCGTAACCCGGAAAATGGGTTTTGGTCAATTGTTTTCAAACTTTGCAAAGTAATAGTTTTTAACATGCTGATCAAAAGTCTCCCCAGGCACAAAACCCGAAAACCCCTCCAACCCTCTCAAAATCACCCTCAAAGGTCTACAAAGCCCCAGTAACCTTCAAGGCTAATTTGGGGGGTGGGTTTAGAGGGTTTTGTTTTGTCCCTTTGATACTTTTATTTTGCAAAGTTAAAAAAAATTGGAAACCCTTTTTAAAAAATTGCGGTCCTTTAAAGAATCTTGAAAAATTTCCAAAGCCTAAATGAGTAAATTTTTGACGCAGGGGGAAATTATAATTAAAAACAGGTCAATATACTAAGCAAAAAAAGAACTATCTTAAACAAGTGGGAAGCCGTAGCTGGCGCCTTTCGGCAAACAAAAAATATGGACAATCTTAAATTTCTTGCCTTCAAAAACTTTCAAATTCCAATTTCTACCGCTCTGTAATTGTTAAAAATTTACAAAAACGAAACCAAAATTTAAAAATCCTGTTTCTTATTTTAAATTTTGGAAATTTTTACTTAAATTTTTCCTAAAATTGTTGTTGCTTGTGTCCATTACTTTGGGACATTTATAAAAAATAATTTTTATAATGTAAGGTTTATTAATTTAATTTTAAAATTTTGGGAAAAATAAATTTATTAATTTTGTTTAGTTTATTTTCTCCATGTTTTTAAGAAATTAAAACATGTCTACATTTAACATTTATTTAACGTTCATAATTTATTTCCTTGTTCCATCCGAACGCCTCCAGCACAAAAAGGTCGAAAACGGACGACAACTGTCATAAAAACGATAGCATTATTCAATTTCATGTCAAACGATTCCTATACGGAACGGTTTTCAGGAAGAAGAAAACTGCGATTTCAGCAAGCGGGAAAAAGATAAAAGTTAAGGGGAAGCTTATCCAGGGCCATGAATTTAAATAGAGAAAGTTTTCCAAAGAAAATACCTACTTGGTACCTTATAGCAAACTGTATTCGACAAATTTCTGCAAACTTTGTTATATGGAATTCACTTAAGATATACTAAGATTGTTTAGGCGAGCTTTATAAAATAGTAGTTTTCCCAACAAGTGCGGAAAGTGATACTTTCCCGCACGGGATTGCCGTTGTCCGAATGACGCGTAGCGGAGTTCGGGCAAGCACTTGAGTGTGAGAAAGACACTTTCCGCAAGAGTTGCAAACATTATTTTTTTCTACGACCCCATTTAAAAAAACACTAACTTTTTAATCTTTATTGTTTGAGTAACAAAGATTGGGTGTATTGCTGCTCGTTTTTTTATTAACTTGGTAATAGGTTCATATTCACCTCATTGCCAGCCTTCACAATATACTCAGGAAGCTCTTTGTCGGAATAATCCATTATTTGACTTGTTAAAAACCTTTAAATCTTAGACATATTTTAACAAACTTTGGCGGCTTAGAACATTACTTTTGTTGCCATGAGAATAATACTGAAAAAAAACCTGGTTTGATTGTTATTTGACCTAATATTTTAAAAATTGTACAGTAACTTAAAAATAATTCTTAAAGAAAATTGCATATTAAAAAAATACGCCGGCATAGTTTAAAGAATATACAATATATATTGTATATTCCCTAAACTATGATATAAGCATCCTTATTGGTAGGTATTGTTATGAATAGACATCGAATTATATGCACTTTCAAAATGCCAAAATATGCATGGAAATATGCGCTAAAATATGCATAACATATTTAACCACTAAAATAAACCTATCACTGGAAAGTACTAGTAGTAGTACTAGTAAGAATGTAATATCGCTATAAAAATAGTTTTATGCATTTGCATAAATATGCAAACATACAAATTTGATAAAGCATATAATCCGATGTCTAGTTATGAAAAAGTGATCCAATTTATTATTAAGCCAATCCGATACAGTATTAGGTCTAAATATAGATAGTTATACTTTCCCGCACTAGTGCGGAGAAGTGACACTTTTCGAACTGAAATCCGTGCACGAAAGTGGACCGTGAACTATGCACGGTCGTAGAAAAATAATATTTTCTTTTTTTGTTCCGTTCTTAATAAAAAGGCGTTTGGTAGATAGGTATTTTATGGTTATGTAGACTTGTATTTGAAACCGTATCCTACCTGTATAAGGCTTTATTTTATATGGCCTAATTACGAGTTTTATTTTAAGTCCTGTCTACACTGGGTGCTGTTAGGTGCCATCTGCCTTGTCCACAACGTTTATTTGTTATTTGAGTATGCTTTGTGTTGTTTACAATCACTCAAAACCTGTGTCTTAGCAAAAAAAAAAGGAAAAAAATTGATAATTTTTGTGCATGGCTTTAATATCAGTTTCGACGTGGAAAGTCTGGAAAGAAGTGTATAGATAAACTTACTTCCAGTTGTGGCGATAACGCCCTATCTTTCTTAACTGTAAAACGCCGGTATAATCAATTTAAATGTGCTTACCGATAAAAGTCGTGAAAGTGGTCCAAAATCAGTTGTTGTGTCAGAGCATTGATGCTGTGCAAGATCTTATTATGCAAAATTCTCATTGTAGCAAAGATAATAAACCTTTTTTGTTAAATCCCAGATAATTTGACAAAATCTCAAAAAGATGCTTGTGTCGATTGGTACAAACAAATGCTTAACAGATACAACGGCGGTGCTTTAGAAGACATGTTTAAAATTGTAACAGGTGACAAATCATGGATCTGTTCGTATTAGCTGGAAATTAAACAGCCGTCGACTGTATGGGTGTTTCTAGATAAACAAAATTAATCAAAATTTTTCACGTTAGGAGCACTCCGAGACAAATGGTCGCGTCTTTTTTCGGAAAAGCTGATTATGGGACAAGAGTGTATTTAGAGAAACGTAGAATGGACTCTTCTTAATGGTACACAACTATTTGTTGGCCCGCAGGGTTTGCGGAAATTTTTATTGAAAAATGTGGAGAAATTGATACGCGCTCAGGTCTATGTGTTATTCAGAAATAGCTTACACTATTTTACACTGTTTGTACACACCTAGTCCTAAAATACACCACCAAAAAATGAATAAGGGGCCATTTATTAATTACGTAAGGATTCCAAGGGGGAGGGGAGGTTAAGAAAATCTATACATTCCCTTATTTTGATGGGGAGGGGGTAAAATCCATTCTTACGTAATATTTTACTAGTCGAAATTTATTATTAAAAAACTAGTTCTATTTTGTATGCTAAATGGGTCTCTTTATTCTATAATGTGAACATCGATTTACATATTATTTTATCAATTTTTATTGTTTATTAAAATTTTAAAATCTTAAATGTGTTCATTTTCATCCATTTTAAATGTTATGAATAATAATTATATTTTAGTAGTTCTTCCCGCGTATTAATTTTATTTTAATCATTTGAAAAATAAAACATTATTTTTTTTATTTTCAAGCAACAATGGGTTGAATGATTAGATTTTTTTATTGAATATACTATTTATCATAAAAAATGGTACACCAAGAAGCAATAAATTTATTTTATTTAAATTAAGCATACATAGCCAATGTCATATTATAAATTATAATGATTTTAGCCTTGTATCAAACCTTGAAACCTTACTTTTCTTAATAATGTGTGGGTCCGCCTCTGGAATTTAGACGTCTTGGCATGCTAAAAATGAGATGGTCGATGTCCTCTTGAGGAATAGCATCCCAGGCCACTTGAACTTGATGCCTTAACTCAGCTAGTGTGCGTGGAGGTTTAGGTAATCTGCTTAGCCTTCTGCCTATCATGTCACAGACATGTTCTATAGGTCGGGAGATCTGGGAGGTCATGGAAGAAGGTTGATATCGAAAACCTCAAAAAAATCCATCGTCACTCGGGCTATATGCGGACGTGCATTATTTTGTTAAATAAGACCATTGGGAACATTTCGAAAATATGGCACAACTACGGGTTCTACTACTTCCTGTATATAGCGAGCTGCAGTCATAGACCCATGTATAAAGACTAGTGAAGACCTACACTTATTGCACCCCACACCATAACTCCTACTGTTCCTTCTACGTGACGTTCAAAAGAAAAAGCCAAATTTCGTCTTTCTCCACGCATCTTTTTTAACTTGTTTTCGACCATCGTGCATCCCAAGGCAGAATCTAGATTCATCTGAGAAGATTACCGAATGCCATTCTTGGTTCCAGTTACCTCTTTGGCGGCATCATTCAAGTCTGTCTATGCTCACGGGTCAATGGAAGCACCAAGTGGGGGCGGTAAAAATGTAGCCCAAAAACCTTTATTCTTCGATAAACAGATGACATAGCAATCACTTTTCCAACTACACGAAACCATTTATCACCTACGGTCCTTGTTGATTCGAAACGATTTCTAAAGGCTAGAATTCTTAGGTACCGGCCCTGGCGTGGATTGGTATTTCTCCTTCGTCCAGAGCCCCGAATTCTTTGTGTTCGATGTTCTCTAAACCATGCTCGACATCACAACAATATTGTATGCAAACCCCAATTTACACGACGGTTTATCTCCCGAACTGAAAGTCCAGCTTCACGTAGTCCCACAATACGGCCTCTTTCAAACTGGTTTAGTTGCCTAAAATTTGCACACCTTCGTACCGGTGGCATTTTAAAATGTTTAACCAAACCATCTAACACAAATTTAACAATATATAATAAATACTGTTGATACAAAAAGAATTGATAAGAAATGGTCTATTCAAAAAAAAAACGCAAAAAATACCCAAGTCGTCTTTTGTTCTGCTTGAAATTTTCATCAACTACACAAAGGCACTAAATAAACATTTATGCTGAATTTCAATTCAAAAATCGTCAAAATAATCCTTACGTAGTTAATGAATGGCCCCTAACAAACAGACCTTTTAAAAGCAAAGTAATAAATATGTAAAGGTGTCGCAATAAGAATATGGTACTTTTATGTTGTTTTTCTTTTTTTTTTAAATTTAAATAGTGATCTTAAAAATTAAAGATGACTATGATTTCACTTTTGTAAATACAAGGAAAGTCACAAATAGGGCCCTGTTTAGTTCTTGTTGAATGACCCTATACATGGGCTTCGTAAATAACACGGGACCAATTTTGCATATTTACAAAACAGGTCGTTTTTTTATTAGTTTCGTGTCCACGCGAATTGCTGTCCTCTAGTTTTATGCAGTAGAAAATGCTTTATATGTCGTCTGTGTTACGTTACGGTTTTGTCCAATTTGCATATTGTACCGCGAACACGCCAGCAAGCTAAAATAATAGATAGATATGCCACTGTATAGGTCAGTTGTTCCATAACGAGGTCGCTGGTTTAAAAATATTAGCAAGAAAATTGCTGCTGTCTTTATTAAAATAATTCAACCTGATTATATCCGTCATTGTCAAAAAAGCATTGTAGCATTATTATCAAATACCATAAAAGCTGTTTTTACAGTTTGAAAGATTTCTTGGGTAAAATTTTTCTTGCTGCAATCCTTCTATCTGCACACGCGCATTTTTTGTTTTTTTAAAATTCCTGCATTTTTTTTTTATGTAAGAAGAATACGGCAGATGCTATTTTTCGTGCAGCAACCCGGGTATTTTGATAATTATTGTTTTAGTGATTTTTAGGGTACCAACTTTAAAATATTTTGACATTTTAAAATTATTTTAACCTAAAAGATTGTTAAACTTTTTTTTTAAATATGTTTATAAATAACAAAGTATTTATTTGGTTATTCATTTAATACTAAAGAGTTTTACAAAACAATCAAATAGACTGTTTACAGATTTTATTAAGTTGGTAAACCTTATTAACGGTAAAAATTTAAAAATGCAGCAGAAAAATTTATTAAAAACACCTCTGGTCAAAAATTAACAGTAAGGTACGGTTAATAGTACCTGCCTACAGCTTCCAGTCAAACTATTGTGGCTAACGTCGAGCAGTCTTGCCGCTTGTCCGTGCAAATAAGCATGCGATAGAGAAAGAAGAATATAGGTATAACCTTTTTTTCTTGCTCCAACCAGCACGTTGGAGCGAGGAAGACAGGTTATACGTATATTTTTCTTTCTCTCATGCCCGCGAGTTAGTTTATACGGCCAAACGGCAAGACTGCCTCTACATCGAAGGTGGCTAATACTGGCAATAATATTTCTAGTTAGTTCTGATAAGTTCAGCAATGTAAAGGATAAATAGAGTTGCTTCCAGTACTGGCTTAAAGTACCCCTACATTTATTTGGAAAAGCTTAAAAAGTGATCATGAACATTAACAATATATACGTCGATTAAATCCAAGCACAAAATTTATTGGAAGAAAGAGCTGAGATTCGCCCGTAAACTCAAAAGACTTATTTCAGTTGTGTGAAACAAAGGAAAGAAGATCTGCAGTTGATCTTTTGTGACGAAATCTTAAGTTCCTGTTATGGATAAATTTTTGTGTTTTAAAATACCTTGAAATATGGAAATTATTCAATTCTTCCATTTTCTTACAAACCACATGAATAGGTGCAACAAATTTTGGTTGTTCACTGTGGAAACACCTGTTAAGACTTTATGAATCAATTGAAAGGCACTTAATTTGGTACTGCCTCATACATTTATTTATATTGTTTAAAAAGTGACATTACAATTAATTAATTGTAAGTAATTATCTTTGAAAAAATTATAAATATTTCAATTTTTAAATATAATTTGTTATATGTACGATATCATAATAAAAAGCTGGCAAACCAATGTCTTGCGTGCAGAGATTTTCAGTGCAATAAAAGGAGATGTTAATTTAATAGGCAAACGCTTAAGTGAAATGAAGAGATACGGAAAACGTGCAGTGGCCGATTCCTCTTCTAAAAGTTTAGTAGTAGTAGTCAGAAAACTATGGCTACAACCAACGTTACAAAAATAAAAAATGTATTGCATTGACTTAAAAAGTCGGTAATGATGATTATTTACGAGGTATTTTTTAAACGACAATAAACAGTTTTTAGAGCTTTAACCTATTTTTGTAAAACGTACAGCGCTGTGGCAATTACTTTTAAAAAGTAATTTAATTTTAATTACCAATTACTCTTCCAAATAGGAGTAAATTACGATTACCAATTACTAGCATGTTTGTTAAAAGTAATTTTCACATATATTAAACACGATACACTTAACAAATAAAATATTATACTAATATCCATCATCCGCGCCCTCCCTATTCAAAAAAACTTTCTAGGCAAGTTCAACATTAAAAGACTCTAAAATAAAAATTTCTTTTTATCCTTCCCCAAACATCAACAGATTTTTCCCAAAAAAAAAAAAAGGGGGCGGTAACATCAAAACGAAAATACGAAATCAGCGCGAAGGCGGCGTTCAAGGTTCAAAGGGCTGAAACGCCGTGTTTCAAGATACTTTTCTGGCTGGCCAAAATTCGGCAGTTTTTTCATAAAGCAAGGTAATTAAATTTTTCTTGGTAATTTAATTATTTATTAGGTAATTAAATTAATTTATAACTTATTCAATTACTTTATAAGTAATTAAATTACTTTCCAAGTAATTGAATTATTTGGGATTCGTGAAAATCAATTACCAATTATGATTACATTGTCCCTTTAATTGATAATCCAAATACAATAACCTTTTCAAGAAAATAATTGAATGAAAGTAATCCAATTACTGAGAAGTAATTACATACGATTTTTCAATTATTTTAATTCAGTTACCGACAGCTCTGGAAACGAATGTTTTTTTTTTTGTTATTGCGATGGATTTGACGGTGTAATTATTAATCTTTACAATTTATTATGTTGCATATTTAATTGACATTAAACGGATTTTTTTAAAATCGGAATAAAGGAACGAGATGAATTTTATATTTTTGTTTTGAAAATGAAAAAAATTCCGAAGAAAAAAAAAAAATTTTGGGGTGATATTTTTACTCTCACGCAGTTTTTTGGGCCCCACGAAAAAAATTAAAAAAGGTGAGACGTGAACTTTAAATCGTAATTATGGCGAAAATTTTTTTTCTGGAAAAAGTCATTTGGGAGGTGAACCTTTACAAGGCAAAGAATGGGATTTGAGGTGTTTTAGATCAAAATATATTTTATTCAAGGGTCCCATTATAGGCTTGACACTGACAACAGCAAATCCGATATACGGGTGTTTTGTAGTGATGGAACCTTCCGAATGATCTTCCGAACGATATTCGAATATAGAAATGTTTCAAATGATTCGATTATTTCTTTCAAAATTTTACCCAATCAGCTGGGATATATTATTTTACTTAGGGGGTGATAGTTCATTCGTTTCGGGGGGTTTTTCCCCAAGGGGGCAACCAAAATTCGCCCGAAATAGGAAGAGCTATCAAAAGAATGCACTTAAAGGTTTAAATGCCCCGATTTTTCCTTGAAATTTTTCCCCTTTTAATTTTTATTTAATTATTATTATCCCTTTGAATAAAGTAATAATTAAAATTTTAACTTGTGGAAAAAAAAAAAGCAATGCGATAAGATTTAAATTATCAAAAAGCCTTCTTTGATAGTCTATTTCGGTTGAACTATATTTTTTTTTTTTTCAGACTTTAATTTTTGTGTCTTAATTTCCCCCCATTGCTTTTTTATCGGATTTTGATGAAAACTGTTGCCTAATAATTTTTTAAAATTAATTAAACTTTTTTTTTTAAGTGCCACTATATACTACCCATACACCACACCAATAATTACAATTAAAACAAAAAAAAAAATTTCCCCCCCCCAAAAAACAGCAAAACAAATTAAAAACGTACACGAATATGTATGGAACACAACCCCCACCCAACAACTACAATTCGATTGAAATAAAAAACCAAAAAAAAAATTTTTTTTCATCTTTCGACAACTGATTTATTCGGGAAAAAATTGTTATTTCGAAAGCAAACGCTTCGACTTCGACGATCGGTCAATGTTTCATATATGTCGAATGATTTTTTGAATATGAAGATCCCCGGGGAAACGAATATTCGAATATTAAAATCATCCGAATATGTCCATCACTAGGGGGTTTTTGGGAAAGTAACAAAACAAAACTTTAAAAAAATTTTCCTGTTTTTTTGTAAGCGTACATAAAATTTTTTTTTGGTATGCGTACATAAAAAAAGACTATATTGGTCTCTTAGGTTTATAGAATAAAAAAAACCCCCCAATAAAGCCATGCCCTGTGTCTTACAAAAAAATTAAAATATTACGTTATGTTTTAATAAAGCCCGGAACGACAAAAAAAAAAAACGGTTTTTTTTTTAAATCAAATTGGTTTTCACGATATAATTAAAAAAAAAAATGCTTAAAATAATTTTTTTTTTGCCGATGTGAGTCGTAAATGACAAAACCACGCGTTGGAAACAAACGAATTAAATGAAATTTATTCGGCACTACAAAAATAACTGAACTCTTAAAAGTTATTTTAAAATTAAATATAAATTTATATAAATTATCGGATTCGAATTTGTTTTGAGGGGGGAAAAGTTATAAAATTGAACTTGTACATTTACTTTAATATAACGTGTCGGATTTTTTTTCGGGGGAACAAAATTTAATATTTTAAAAAATTTTGATAATAAAATGTTATTGCTGTATAATCAAATATTTTACTTTTTTTGAATGAACGTTGGTGAAATAGCCGGATACAAACTCAAAAAAATTTTGAGTTTTTTTTTAAATTTTTAACGTACTTTATTTGTAAAAAAAAAAATTTTTTTATTTTTTTTACAAAAAAAAAAAAGTTACCCTGTAAATTAAGAAAAAAAAAAAACCAAAAAAACCCGACGTTTTTTAGTGTTTCGTGTATAGAGCTGTCCCCTATTTTTTTTAAATACAGGGTTATCCAACGAGAACATGCCTCATTTTTGACCTGTATTTTGATATTAAAAAAAAAGAAATAGCCATCTATATAATTTGTATTGCCCCAAACCGAAAATGCAATTTTTAATAAAAATTTGGGGGGGTTTTTTTTTATATTTTTTTTAATTTTAAAAGCTTTTTTTTTTTCTCGTGTAACTTATGATCTAACTTGGATATTTTTAATTTAAAAAAAATATTTTCTGCACGTTTAAAAAAGGGGAAAAAAACTCGTCAAAGGGGCCTTAAGACCTGACAATTTAATACAAATACCTGTTCACCCTTTTGGGAGCTCTATCAGACTAGCAGGGGGGAAAATTTGCAAAACTCGAAAAAAAAAAAAAATTCTGGAATTTTTTTTTAATTTGTAGCTAATTAGTTGCCAAAATAAGGATTTTGTTGCTCAAGCCGATTCCGAATAATCGAAATTACTGCTATATTGCTATAAAGAAAAGCAGGAATTTTTGATAAATCGTTAATTACCCGGTCGACTGTATCCCCACGATTTTGTTGCTA
>JAHBCN010018768.1:0-16756 GCA_019359885.1 Listronotus oregonensis
TTGATCGAATGGGCCATAGCATTGGGCTTCCATATACCTTTAAACTTCCTTGGGTGGACTTTGTACCACCAAATAAAAAAGAACAAAGTAATATTATTTAGTTGTGTTTTGGCGGTAAAATAAGAAATTTTGTTAAACTGCTTTTAGTTTGACCGCCAGAACACAACACTAACGTCAAATCACTTGTCCTTGCTTTCGTTTAGTGGTAGAAGGTCCACTTTAATTTAGGGCTTAAAATTTCCATTTTGAATTAAACATTTTTTTAATGCATTAAAAAAAGAACAAAAAAAATTAAAAAGCCACGTTTAGTGCTATTCTAATTTGAATGTACTAATATTGTGATATTTGTTTGATTGCTAATTTTTCACACAATGTAATATGAGGTTAAGTTTCTTTAAACGTGATTTTCATATATTTAAAGTCAGGTTCGGGCCATCTTATTCAAAATTTATAACACATAAAATATTTTTAATCAAAAATGAAAAGAAGAAATTATTTTAGATTATTTAAGCCCAAACTTTTAAATTGTATTCATTTTTTTTTACCAAAACTATCAAATAAAAGCTTTTGTTTTATTGTTTTGGTTTTTTTTGGGAAAGTCATTAAGACAAATTTTATTTTTTATGAAATCTTTCTTATCAAAATGATGTGTTTAGGCTTGGGATGATCATTCATATGGTTAAAACATGTCCCCTTTTCTTTAACACTTACTAAAAAAAAACATAGTTAGTTGTAACAGACAGTTATATTTCTAACTATTGCCTAACCAGACCATAGCAAGGATAGACTGTGTCTTTAATCTGCATTAAAAATTTTACTGAATACAGCTTTTAATTGCCGACTTTTTAGGTACTCAATATTCTCCAGGGAAAGTTCTGTAGATGTTGGAAATGAAAGTAGACCTTCTGTTACTAGCCTTTCTTCATATTCTACGTCCTCTAGGAGATACGAAATTATTGGCCAAAGATCTATGGATTCAAGGGCCAGTGTTACTAGTTTATGGTCATCAGATATGTCAAGGTAAGGTTATCCTAATGTTTGCTTAAAAATATCACCATTCTACAATCTGATAGTAAAACTTTACCAAAACGCAATGTGATCTGCTATATCTAAAATTCTTAAAATTAAAGTGGATTATTTGAAAATTTTTTGTGAACATTAGTCCCCTTCCACAGCAACCTTTACAAATTTATTATGGTCACCCATGTTGTCTTCGAGTATCCTGTAGATTTTAAAAATATGACCCGGAGCACAGTGTTGGCAACCTTGCGATAATAACCGTACCTGTACGTTAATATGAACCAAGATATGATATACGATAATAAGGTCATTACCGTACGCAAATATACGGGAATTTAAAGGATTTAAAAAATTGCTTTGTTTGGAGTTAGTCAAGGCTACCGAGATAAAATAAAAAGGTTGTCCAATGCAAATTTGTGCAATACTTAATACTAGAATAAATATTATGCATTGTATCATGTACCATAACACACAATGGCCTGTCTCTGTGGCTTGTGTCATCACTGCTACTGACGTCGCCGTCAGTTTGGGTTTCCCCGACCAAAATATTTTGATGTCAACTCCGGACACCGGCAGTTCAAAATTAAACGGTCTCATGAGAATCTAGCATATTTTTTCTCAGGTGGAAAGAAAAGGATACTTTTAAATGGTACAGGGTGGCCGGCCATATTTTGACCCATTTTAATCGAGAATAACTTTGGAACAAATAAAGGTATCAAGATGCGGTTTTTGCAGATGCACTTATATTTCTTTAAAGTTTATTCTCGTAGCTTCACGATTTTATTGTGACATTCCATTAGCTCAAAAACAAAATGGCCGATTTTCCATTATAGGACAACTATGTTATTTTAAATGGAACACCCTGTATATGTTTCTATATTTTCAAAATTTAATCTTTCCCTTTAAAAAAATGTAACACAATCTCAAAAAACAACGTATTTATTGACCTTCGAAAAATTGACTGCATGTCGACCAACAATATTATTTAACAATTAAAATTTGCTTCATATGTTACAAAAAAAAAAGGATCGCCAAAGGTTTAGGTTATTCACAAAATAATAGTTACAATAAAGTTACATTACTTTTTAAAAAACTACTGTAAATGTTGAAAATGCCTTCCGCCGACTTCGACGCACATATTTAAATTCGAAAAAAACTTATTAAAACTATTGACTAAAAATTCTTCAGGAATATTTTCTATTATGTTTCGGATATTAATTTTTAATTGCTCTAAATTTTGGGAAAGTGGACTATAACACCTCTCTTTCATATATCCCCACAGAAAAAAATCTGGAACAGTCAAATCTGGTGAACGAGGTGGCCAGGAAATAGGGCCTCCTCTTCCAATCCACCGGTTTCCAAAAACGTTGGTCAGTGAATCCTTGGTAATGTTAGCATAATGTGGTGTAGCCCCATCTTGTTGAAAATAGACGAAATTCAATAGATTTTCTTCTTGCAATTGGGGATAAAAAAATATTTCCAGCATATCAACGTAAGTCCAAGAGGTTACAGTTGGTTCATGAAAAAAAAATGGCCCATAAATTTTTTGCTTTGACATCCCACCAGACTGTGACTTTTGGCGAATCTCTAACGTGTTCATTATATTGTCGAGGATTTTCTGTTGCCCAAAACCTGCAGTTATGCTTATTTACTTTTCCATTGAGGTGAAATGTGGCTTCGTCTGACATTATTAGTCTATCCAAAAAATGTATATTGTTCCTTACTAAATTTTGAATTCTCTGGCAAAATTCCACCCTTTGTGGAAAATCAGTTTCTTTTATTTCTTGTAACATTTGAATTTTGTATGGCTTTAATTTAAGTTCTTTTTTCATGATTTCTTGTACTGTAGTTTTAGGAATATGGACTGAACTTGAGATTTTTCTTGTTGACAATGTTGGATCTTCCTGAGTTATCTCCAGAATTTGTAACGTTTTATTTAGCAAATTCTCATTGTTTACTAATTTTTTTTACGGGCTAAAGATCCTGTACTCCAGAATTTTCTGTACCAGATTTTAATTGAATTTTTTGTGGGTGGAGCTTTATTAAACATGTTTCTAAATCTTCGCTGGGTCTCTTTTACTGATTTGGTTTCGGCAAACATAATCACACATTTTCCTTTTTCGCTTAACGAGAACATTTTGCGCTTCCTAATTAAAATAACTTGTCAAAAATGACCAACAATGGCTGACAATGTGGCTTGTTGCTGTTATGGAAACGAGATAACTTTGTTTCCACAGGCGACTTTTCAAAAAATCCTTTTAAAATAATATTCCTATTCGACATACAATCAATTCTTTGGAGGTCAATAAATGCGTTATTTTTTAAGATAACCATAGCTTGTGTTACATTTTTTTAAAGGGGAAAGATTAAATTTTAAAAATATTGAAACATATACAGGGTGTTCCATTTAAAATAACAAAGTTGTCCTATATCGGAAAATCGGCCATTTTGTTTTTGAGCTAATGGAATGTCACATAAAAATGGTAACGATACGAAAATAAACTTTAAAGAAATATAAGTATATTTGCGAAAACCGCATCTTGATATCTTTATTTGTTCAAAAGTTATTCGCGATCAAAATTGGTCAAAATATGGACGGCCACCCTGTATTTAAAATAATGTGCGGTAATTTAACGAAGAATGCAAAACTCTCCCTTCTAACTATAGACCTATATCTCTTCTTTCTGTGATTTGCAAAGTAATTGAAAATTTATTAATTCCCAAATCTTAAAGTATCTGGAAAAACACAAGATCTTACATGATAGACAGAATGGATTCCGTCACAGAAGATCGACAGCTGATCTTCTTTCCTTTGCCTCACGCAACAAGTCCCTTGAGTTTCTTGGTGAATTCTAGGTCGTTGCTCTTGACATATCCAAAGCTTTCGATAAGGTCTGGCATGATGGGCTTCTTAACAAACTTCCTTCTTACGGTTTTCCATCTAAGCTTTGCTCTTGGCTCTCCAGTTTTCTTTCTAATCGACGTATATCAGTTACTATAGATGGTCATTCTTCCAGCTTCTACCAAATTAATGCTGGGGTAACCCAGGGCTCAGTGCTGGCACCCACGCTGTTTCTTCTACCCATTAACGATCTTTTCTCTTCCACAATCGATCCCATGCATAGATTTGCTGTCGATAGTACCCTCCACTTTAGTATTCAATTTCTTAAGCCACCATGTAATTCTGATTTGGAAAACAACCGCAGGTCAATGCAGATATCTCTTTCACAAGACCTCAATCTTATCTTGGGTTGGGACGCTCAAAATCTTGTTCAGTTTAATGTATCAAAAACAAAGTCATGTCCGCTGCCCAGAAAAAGTCAGCCAATGCTCGTCTGTTACATATGAACGGCCAAGTTTTGCAGAAAAAAAATCGTTTAATCTCGTCGGCGTTACTTTTAAGAATAACCTCAACTGGCACAAACACATTACATCCATAGCCTCGGCAGCTTCAAAAAAGCTTGGATTTCTCTTTTTAGCCAAAAAATATTTCTATTCTTCCAATCTGTATACTCTGTATGTATCCCAAATTGGACCCTTTTTAGAATACAGTTTTATAACTTTTTTTCATAAAAGTAACAGTCAATAATAAAAGAATTGTGTTTTTAGTTTTGTTAAAATTTATTATACAATATAAAATTAAAAATGTATAGATGTTTGTATACATTTTACCCAGAATAATGTTTACATTTGTTAATAAAACATATATATGCGATCGATAACCGATAATTGCAAAATTCGCTAAAGGGAAGTAAAATTTTGTTTAAATCAGAGCTCATTAAGTTAACTGCAATATCGCATATGGTGCGTTCAGTTCATAACGCTTTATTTGAACACACTTTTTTAATTAGTAAAACATATGCAGTAGCAACGTGCACAATTTTCTATTAAGAGGGTTATTTCAAAAAGCACACGACGTAACAGATGCGGTAATATCGTTTATTTAGAGGGTACTTTAAAAATTTGCAGTCTGATTGGTCATAATTGACTTGGATTTAAAAATGCAGACATGATTTTATTTCGTACATTTAACACAGAAAAAAAGAGATATCATTAAAACTACTGACGTAAAATAAGGGTCAAGTTCCTATTCAAAGATATCGGCCTCTTAAAGTACTGAGATCTAAACTTAGACCAAGATCTGTCCACAATTTTATTATAAATAAATCAGACACCCAACACACTCTTTTTGTTTTTGGGGACCCATAATTACCTTTTATGTTTGTTGATATGTACTTTATTTAAACTTAAATTGTGGAGAGAACTTGATTCAATTTAAAATCTCAGATCTTTTACAGGTCGAAATTTTTGGATAGGAACTTGGCCCTTATTTTACATCGGTGATTTTAATAGGACTATATTTAAAAAACAACAAGCGACAAGCATTTTATTTTATTTTTTATTTTTTTAATGCTTACATACGCTGTAGGCTCTAAGAGGTCCTGACAAGATATTTAATAGTTTAAATTGCCGTTCTTATAATAAAAGGACACCGAAAATACGTTAGTTTGTCAATATAATCCAAATGGATTACTTTTGCCATAAGACCTATAGTGTCACTATCTGAGTACGGTTTTGTTTAAAAACAGACTTAAGTCGAACTAAGTACTATAAGCTAATCAAACTTCCCTTTGCATCTGTTGTTTTCATTTCGCATATATAAACTACTCAAAATGAATATAAAGACATGTCCTTAAAATCCAATAAGTAAAAAAATATGTATTATTTGGTTAAACATTTATATTTTTAAAATAGTTTATAGGTGCCTTTATTAAAACTTTTTTACATTGCGTTCAAAAAGCTGTTTGGTAATACGTTTTAAAAAAATACAAATTAAAGTGTCAAAAACAAATTAAAATTTATTTAAGGAAAAAATTAAGAAAAACGTACATTAATAATAAGTACGTCCACCTCTAGCTCTAAGAAGTTCGGCACAACGATCAGGCATGCTTTCCACCAAATTTCTGAGAACTTGTTGTGGTAACTGCTCGTAAATCGTCAAAACAGCATCTGCAACTTGATTTTGGAAGAGTTGATGATCCTTCAAACGTCTTTCCATTTCATCCCAGAGATGCTCAATAGGATTTAGATCCGGGCTATTAGCTGACCATCTTATGACAATAATATTGTGCTTCTCTAGGAATTTTCCCATGACCCTGGCTACGTGTGGCCTGGCATTTTCTTGTTGTAGAATGAAGCGCCCATATTTTGGGCAAATGGGACGACACGAGGTTCCAATATCTCCTCTATATAATGGACAGCCGTTAAAGTCCCTTCCCGAAATACCACAAGGTCCGTGTGTCCTGTTAAAGTTATACCAGCCCATACCATTATCGATCCAGCTCCAAATGGAACAATTTCTTGCACAGTCATCCAAATATCGTTTACCGGGACGTCTCCATACCCGAACACGCCCGTCATTATTAAATTACATTTTTTTTTATTTTAAACTTTAATTGGCCATGTCTAAATTCCTTGATGCTTTGAAAAAGTTTTAGTTTTCCCTCGATGAGCTAAGTTAATTTGGGGCTCAGCGGTCTCTTGAGGAGTTTATGAGTCGGTTTTATTTTTTCCCGAAATTGGTTCAGTAGTTCTATAAGGCGATTTTGCAATGTTCTAGCATACCGGTGCGATCCCTTATTCCCCAAAAATCGTAAAAAACAATTTTTCTAGGTTGATCCCCTTTGTCTTTGGGGTGGGGCTTTTACTATCCCGTAAATTTGGTACTTTCCCAACTCAGAATAACTCACATTAAGCATTTGAGTACATGACGCCTTAAATACCCTATTTGATCAATGCCACTGCTCTAGCAACTTGAAATTCGTTAAAGTACACCCTACGTATCGTCCTTCTACCCAATACATCAACATTCGTTGTTTAAATTTTAAAATTTAATACCTATCACGAATTAAAGTAAAGTGAAACTAAATAATGAATTTTCTTATATCAATAATTTTTGTGTTTTATGTAGCCAAAAGTAAAAAAAAAGTGAGGAACTTGCTACTGAGATTTTTTTAATGCCCTAAGTTTTAACTTTATTTCAAGAAGTACACCATAATACTTTATTTAATACCAGAATAGATGTAGTTGACTAGATCAGACTCCCCTAACCAACAAATTTGTTATATTTCTTATTGTCTTTTTTTCTCTTAAATAGACTACTCTGGCAAAAATTTGAACACTTTCATTTATTGGTCAACTTTATAAGGTTTATCATTAGAAAGTTTTATTCTACAAATATTAAAATAATAATAAATTTTTGACTACCTACTATTTCTAACCTATTTTTATTTAAAAAAAAAACCAATCTTTATTTTTTGGGAGGTTTCTAGGAAATTCCAGAACACGAAAGTTTCGAGGATTAACTGAACGTCTTCTTCTAACGATAGTAGAAGATACTCAGAAGGATTATCGAAACGAAGAAGGTCGTCAGCCAGAGCAGCTCAGATAAGAAGGTTTATAAGAAGAGTACCGCTAAGCTACGATAGGAGAAGGACAACTGGAAGGTTAATAGGAAATAATAGTTTAACATAAAATTTTGTTAATATTATTATTTTTTGGAATTTTAGGGTCTAAAAGAAATTTACACATAACATAGGTAAAGTTTAGGTTAAACTATAAATGAAAGTTGATTTGGGTTTACTAATTAAAACAATTTGATATTTTCTAGATTTTAAAAAAAAATTTTTATTTTCTAACAACTTCGAAAATTAATTAAACATTGTGTTTATATATTTTTTTTATCATGCAGACACAACTCATCATATATAAGATAAAACCAACTGAAAAAATATTTAAGGAGACATCTTTTTGATTGTATTTTTTGAATTTGAACACAATTATTACTGATTTACATATAACACCGTCTCAATTGATTCTTTTAAAATTTTTGTTAAAAATTTATTTTTACTAATTTTTCTAATTAATTTGTTCCTTCTTAATGGGGTTTCCCAAAACCCCCGAACCCCAAAAAAAGCATTTTTTTTTTATCTGGGGAAAAATTCTTTTTGTCCCGAAAGTTGGTTTTCTGGTTTTCCGTTTGCTTTAAGAAATTGCCTTTTTTTTTAATAAACCCCCCGCAATCTAAAAAAATTTTTATTTGGTATTTTATCCCCCAAATTTTTTTTATTTTAAAAAAACCGTTACTTTAAAACAATGTTAAAAATTTTTAAGTTTATTTTCCCTTCATAAAAAAATTTTGGGGTTTTTTTTTTTTTTATCCCTTTTAAAAAATTCAAATAAATTTTAAAATTCCCAATTTTTAAATAAGGGATCTTTTTTTGTAATTTTAAACCTTTGAATTTTAAAAAAAAAATCATATAAACTTGTCCCAAAGGGTTTTTTTAAACCTTACCCCCTTAAAATTTTTTTTTTTTTTAAAAAAAAATTTGGGGTTTTTAAAGGGAAAATCACTCTTTTTTAAAAAAATTTTTAGAAAAAATCAATTTTTTTTAAAAAAAAAAAAAATTCTTTATTTTTTAAAATTTTTTTAATTTATAAAAAATTTTTAAAAAATTTTAAATTTAAAATTATAAAAAAAAAAAAAAGGGGGAAAAAATTTATAAAGGTAAAAAAAAATTAAATTTCGGGGCCAAAAAAAAATTTTAAATTTTTTAATTAATTATACGCTTGACCATATTGACGATACTTTTATTTACATATTATATTTGATAAAAAAAGTTTTCATTCTTTTGTTTGGCAATTAGTCCATTGAAAACTACGGTAAAAGGTCGGAAAACGCTGGACTTGACGAGACCACTTGTCCCTTATGTATTTTGGGGCGCTGATTACGAAAATGGGAAGAACTTGCAGCAATGGTCGGAACCCCTAAAATTGCAAAAAACGCCCCTAAATAGGGGTGGGTTTTGGAAAAAATTGCCATTACGCAAACTAAGCCATCTTATATGTTTTTGGGGCCCTGATTTCTAAAATCGAGGTGTCGAGACTGAAAAATTTGTGTTACACCCCCCACATGCGAGAAACCCTCTTGGGGAGGTTTTCACCAAAAATAAGTCATCTTGTATTTTTGGGTCCTGATTTAAAAATCGGGGTTTCAAACTGGAAAATTTGTTTTACACCCCCCAAATGCGAGAAACACCCCGTCCAGTACATTCCAAATTAATTTTAATTTCTGAATAAAAAGTATCAAGATCCTTCTTATACTCGTATTTTTCTTTTAGTCTTTCTTTAAAGTAATCTTCCTAAAACAAGAATTACCCGAAAACAAAATCAGGGGGTGTAACACAAATTTTCCAGTCTCGACAACCCGATTTTCGAAATCAGCGACCCAAAAACATATAAGATGGCTTATATTGCGAAATCTCAATTTTTTTCAAAACCCACCCCTATTTAGAGGCGTTTTTAAAATTTTAGGGGTGTTCCGACCATTGCTGCAAGTTCTAACCCCATTTTCGTAATCAGCGCCCCAAAATACATAAGGGACAAGTGGTCTCGTCAAGTCCAGCGTTTCCCGACCTTTTACCGTAGTTTTCAATGGACTATAAATATTTTATTAGAAATTATACAACGGATAAAAACCGGAAAATACAGGGTGATTTAAAAAATAAATATCATCACTTAATGAAAGATTCCTTAGCCAAAAAAAAAAAAAAAAAAAAAAATTGTTAACACATAGCTCCAAAACGGCCCCATTTTTAAGATACAGAGTGTGAAAGAAAAAAATTAAGTCTTGAGATATTATACCCTTAATTGTTAAATTACATGTTCTACTTTAAATGAACTTGATACAGATAGATGATTCATTCTTGTTTTGTAAACCTGCGTTTTGTTTACCAAAAAACTTAGGTAGCTCCTGTTTCTAATGGTTTATAAAATATGATAAAATGAATTAAAACTAATTTTATATTTAAATCAATCAATCAAAAATTTATATCAAAATATTGATTGCTCACATAAAAAGCTGTTTTAACTTACCAGATCTAACCATGACTGACCAGAACGAAGGTCTTTTAAAGTGGTCTAAAGTATCCCTATGTAGAAGTTATTAACGAAATTTTAATAATTTTAATATAGTATTTATTTGGGTCGTCACACTGGTGGTGTACGAAACGAAAAGCATAAAATTGATTGAATAATTCAGTGTAAAAAAACAAAATATTTCAGGTAAATTTCTTAGGTGTACAATATGCGAGTGTACGAAACTAGAAACACTAGATAGGTCATTGATCGTAATACACTTGCTAATGATAAAGTTTTGTGATTATTATCACCAATGGCGTAGATTTGAAAAATTTTATTTATTTTTTTACCTTTATTTTGTCTAAACTTTGTTGGTAATAATATTATTGATAATTTGGTACATGACCATAAAAAGGGTACTCTTCAATTAACTCGAAAAAGTAAACGCTTTATAAAATAGTTTAATTTTAAACTTGCGTGCTACAAAAAGAATAATTTTTAAAATCAACCCATTACACTTTTACACCCTGCATCTGTAGAATGGAGCGGTTTTGGACCTATGTTTATAAAATATTTTTAACTTCTTTTTGGCCAAGAAATCTCTCATTAAGCGATGACATATCTACTGTGAATCACTCTATAAAGATACAGTTTTAAGAAAAATATTAAAATAATAAGTACAAACCTAGTTTAACAAATATTGTATTTAAGTTGCTTTCTTCAATCCCTTAGTATGTCGAGAAGGTGATGGGACTAGATAAGCGACTAAATACTTAAAACATTGACGACTTGTAATGTATTCTTTATAGTTAAAAAGCTTATTTCCTTTTATTAAAAAATATGCTAGAATAATGGGAAAACAAGCAACAGAAAATAGGGAAACTTACAAACTCTACGAAATAAAAACAATTTTTATTTTTTACCTGACATTTACCGCCCTATGGTAAGAAAACATCAAAAGATAAAAACTAATAAAATATTCATAGAATTTAAAACTACGTTTCTATGAATAAAGCCCTAAAGAAAAATGTATATTGCATATTTCGTAGTTATATAAAAGAATTAGTCTTTGATGTGTACTAAAATGAAAACGTCCATTTGTTTTTCTCGTAAAATTCACAGAAAGATGTAGACATTTGTTTTTTTTTTTTCTTTGCTTGCTATAAGGAAGATATTGTAGTGGCATTTGAATTTTGGGAGTCATTAGGATGTAAAAAACATGGTTTTTTATTTCCTTTTTCCGTTTGTTGGGTTTTCTCTTGGCTCATAACTATAAGCTCTTATAAACTATGGATGCTTGGCACAAGAAGTACTAATCAATAGTAATCGTGTTATATAGTCTAAGCAATAAGTTGAGAATGGTGAAAAATAGAGATACTGCTCCTAAAAATAAGTGCGATAGCTTATTCGAAACCGGAATAATGTCTAGACAAATGTATCGGAAGCGTTTAAGCTCATACAACATTGCAAAAGTTATAAACAAATTAAGGCCCCACAGACTATCGTTCTTTTTAACCTTTTTAATCGCCGATTAAGACTGCTCAGTCGGACGATTAAAAAATTTATTTCCCTACACTTATTTTAATTTTAACCTGTCTAATCGCCGAAAGCTGCAGTCGTTCACCGAAAAACGTAAATGAAGCGTGTTTATTGATACAAGAATGACGCTTAAAAAAGTTCTGCACCAACACTTGTTTTTAAAGATGACAGAAAATGACGATTAAGATTTCGCCGGACAAAATTTTCACCGGCGGTGTTATTTCGGCCCACAAACGGAAATTTGAGTTTTATGCCAATTAAAATGTTAAAAAAAATTGGGGGGCCTTTTAAGAAGAAAAAAAGGTATTTTGTTTTTCACTTATATCTCATAACCTATTATTGTTTTAGAAATCTTAAAAAAATATCCCTATTAAAAGAATTCCCAAAAAAAAAACTTTTGACTCTCATTACTTTATCTTCATTATTTATAATTTTAATTTAAAGCTGAAAATGGGCATCCGCGCGACATTTTTAGCTTCGCTTGCGGCGTCAAAAACCGAGTTTATTATAATTAGTATTGAATATTAATTAAAAAAATTTACAATTATAGTGTAAGATATTGCAAAATATTGCAGTTTTTGTTCAAGTTATAAAATTATTATAAACAAAGTATGAAATTTTTTAGAACTTTTATGGGGGGGGGGGGGGGGGGGGGGGGGGGGGGGGGGGGGGGGGGGGGGGGGGGGGGGGGGGGGGGGTTTTTTTTTTTTTTTTTTTTTTTTTTTTTTTTTTTTTTTTTTTTTTTTTTTTTTTTTTTTTTTTTTTTTTTTTTTTTTTTTTTTTTTTTTTTTTTTTTTTTTTTTTTTTTTTTTTTTTTTTTTTTTTTTTTTTTTTTTTTTTTTTTTTTTTTTTTTTTTTTTGCTTCACTTTTAGCTCGCGGTTTTTCCTTCAGTATACACACCCTTCCTACTGGGCATATCCAACCATATCATTACGGCCATTCTGGCTGTTACATGATAAAACTTAAAACAATAGACAATTAAAATAGGCTAACATTGGGAAGAATTTTTATTTGTATTGATCAAAAAAGGTTGTAGGAAAGTGCGAAAAAAAGGTAAAAAAACAGAATATAATTAGTGTATGTGATTTTCAAAATTTTTGTTGTAAAGGAAATTATTTCTTATTCGTATTACATTCACATCAAGAGGATCAATTTTTTTTATTGCTTAAAATAAGAATTAACCTTTTTTTTGTTTTGCAGATATTTTTTGACAAAATGTTGTGCAGGAAGTAAGAAGTTGCCCTATTGGGTCAAATTTTGTTTTATTAAACAGATATTACTTTGGTTATTATAATATTTGTTTTAAAGACAAAATTTTAAAACTAAAACCTTTGATACTTTTTTTATTTACTTTAAGATACTAAAACTAATAGTTTAAGAGAGATAGCCAAATGAGCTAACAGCATAGGGGATAGCCACTGTGATGAGAGATTTTTAAGAATTTTTTTGACCGACTATTTTTTTATTTTATTAAGTACACATCCAATAATGTTTTTACATTGTTTTTAAATATTAAATTTTATGGTGGCATCGATTTTTCCGGTAATCTGAAAAAAATACACTGCTCCAATAAATTAACGCACCCCAAAAAGTAACCAAAAGTTTAAAGTTAATTTTTGTCGAAACCACTTATCCGATTTGGATGGTTCTGCCTTAAAATTGTGTTTCTCTAAGAAGCTAAGATAAAAGAGTAAATCCAAAAACAAAATGTTATAAAAAGATAAGGCTAGAGTTTGCTTTGAATTATAAATTAATACTGTACCTGCTAAACTTCACAGGGTGTTATACATTTTATGGAACGAAAAAGTCCGTTATAATTGTAACACCCGGTATTTATAAAAAAAATAAGTTTTTATGCAAATAGTGTAGTATACTAACTTTCTGCAAGAGACAACTTGTTATTAAAAATCGTCCAAATCGGATAAGTGGTTTCGACAAAAATTAACTTTAAACTTTTTTGGTTACTTTTTGGTGGTGCGTTAATTTATTGGAGCAGTGTATATTATAATCTGTATAAATGTAGTTATCGTTGTACGAAGCCGTTTTTTTCTCATTTTGATTTCTTACAAAATGCGACCAATCAAAAATATTTTTATTTTTTCGACCGTTTTTTTTTTATTTTAAACAGTTAAAAAAACAGCAAAAAACAAAATTTTTTAAATAGACTACGCTTAACCTTAGCCACTACTAAGACAAAAAAAAAATAATAAAAATTGGTCAAGAATGGTCCACGTTATCAATGGGATCAGTTTGAAAAAAGTTGTTTCGAGAAAAAGGTGTTTAAAATTTTGGTTAGTTCTGGTTCGTCCATTTCTCTTGCAATAAAACATATATCTTTTAAAATTTCCGTACCTATATTGAAATATGAAGTCCCGTATCATATGACGGTAATTTCTCTTTATCTCCAGGGGTCTTTTTGGCTCTCCTATTTTTTTTTATTTTTTCTATGCGATCCTAAGCAGCTCTATTCCGGGTAGGGTCGCGATCAGTGCAGTAGGTATAAGTGTCGGTCCAACTTTGATCCCACTAAAATCGCTATAACTTAGTCAATTATTGAAATTTTGAACTGCAATTTTGTAGGTATTTTATGAATATATAAAATTTTATCTAAGACATTTTTTTTAATCCATCACAATGGCTATCCTCCTTAACGCATTGTTTTCTTTAACCTTAAAATGACAAAAATTCAATTTCTATACAATAAATTATTTAGAAATGCATAATTTTTACGTCCCAATCTGACCTGCTCATTACCAACCGATATACCCACTAAGTAAAATGAGGTTTATTGTCCTTTCAAAATAATAAATCGCCGTAATTTCATGTAACTGCTATTGACATTGGCGATTTTCCATTTTACATGAAATACCATTAAAAAAAAGCAAAAAACGTGCCTTGTTCAACAGAAACGTTAAATTGGATTTAATATTCGGAAGCGAAGTCCAGCTGTTTTATGCATGCAGTTCGAATTCCATTTATGTATTTCTATTTTTCAAGCCCGTTCTGTACCTGCTCGGCAAAATCCTTTTATGGTGTTTTGATGAATTTAGTGTACGCATTGGGTCGTATAAACATGGCGCTCTACGATGTAAAAGCAAAATTAATATATAGAATATTAACCATTTCCTATTTCTATTTTGACATAATATACCGTAAAAGCTTAATTTAATACATTAACTAGCTTTTCGCCGCATAGACTACACGATTTTGGATGTTTTGTTTTCCTATCGTTCTCGCAAGATATTGCAACTTGCAATATTAAGTAGCAATGCAACACAAAGAATTAAAAATTTCCTACTATTGTCTGTCCGTTCGGGTAGCAATACTTTATTATGTGCCCCCCTTTCACTCCGTCAAGTTACTTCACTTTACGCTTCCCGCGATCCGTCTTCCCACATGCACTCCTCGGCGTAGCATTTTTATTTTATTGTATTTTATTTGTTATTATTTTTTTATGTAAATCGGGTTTGTCAATGAGTTAGTACCAATTTCTTACACAAAGTTTCATCTCCCTTAGAAAATGAAGTTACAAAAGCCAACCCCCATATTTACACTTCAAAAATAATGATTATTCCATTTAAACTTTCATCCATGTTTTAGCCTCCAAGGGATTTAAAGCGAAAATTTTAAAGCAGCATAATCAATAGCCTACATATCAATTTTCATACTAAATCCTAAGATTACGAAGTTTTATACAAACTTTTACCCCCCAATCTACCCCTTTAAACAAGAAGTTTCCTAAAATCCTGTTTTAGCCGTTTTCCTGGATAATCAGGAGCCTAATTACTAACTTTCCTATTTAACCTTCCAAGAGATGTAATTTAAAAAAAAGGTTAAACAAATCATTTTTAATAAAAATCAAATTTTTATACCTCTAAATTCAGAAATGACGAAGTTCCGTACAAACTTTCACCCCTCATTTACCTTCTTGGGGGAAGTATTTCCTCAAATTATTTCTTAGCTCACATCTCTTATTTTTTTGGTAATCAGAAGCCTAATTATCAACTCCTCTCTTTAAAATTTTAAAAATGACGATTCTATACAAACTTTTATCCCCATTTAAACCCCATAAGAGATGTAACTTCGAAAATGTTACAATAGTTCCCTTTTAATCCTAATTAATAGCCTACATATCAAATATTATAATTCAGTCCAGAAATGACGAAGTTTAATACAAATATTTACCCCCAATTTACACTTTTGGGGGAAGTATTTCCTTAAATCATTTCTTAGCTAACATCTCCTATTTTTTTAAGTAATCAGAAACCTAGTTATCAATTTCTCTGTTTAAACTTTAAGAATAACGATTCTATATAAACTTTTATTCCCATTTAAACCCCTTAAGAGATGTAAATTCAAAAATTTTACAACAAATCCCTTTTAATCGTAATTAATAGCCTACGTACCAAATTTTATAATTCACTCCAGAAATGACGAAGTTCCATACAAATTTTTACCCCCAATTTACCCTTTTGGGGAAAGTATTTCCTCAAATCATTTCTTAGCTAACATCTCCTTTTTTTTGGGTAATCAGAAGCCTAATTATCAAATCCTTTGCTTAAATCTTTAAAAATGACGATTCTATACAAACTTTTATCCCCATTTGAACCCTTAGAGATGTAATTTCAAGAATATTACAACAGATCCCTTTTAATCGTAATTAATAGCCTACATACCAATTTTCATCATTTAGTCCAGAAATGACGAACTTCCATACCAATATATGTCAAATTAATGACCTTTTTTTAAAGTCGAATAAATATTGTAGGTTTACGCGAATTTATACTTTTTAAAATACTTAGCCTCTTTTCAATTTGACCTGTTTTAAAAGCTTTTACCTTTTTGCGCGAAAAAAACGCTAAAGCAAATGTATTCGCAAGATGGGTTCAACAACGCTTAGCAGAAATTCATTACGTAACTTAAACCGAATATATAATGGAAGCGAAGACTCTTAAAACGCAAATTTAATAATTTTTGCTGGGATTAGCTTAAAATTGTCGATTTAAAACTTTAAAAGAATTTTAAAATACCTATTTAAAACTATATAACCAAGTTTAAGACATCTGGAAATTAAAATATCTTAAGCAATAGACAATTTTAATATTCGTGACTTGATAAGGTTTAAGTATGTTTAGATTAAGTTTTAGTTAGGTAGGTTTAAAGTGAGTGGGTATAACACCCTTCCACCGCGACCGATCGGTCTATTGTGGCTCACACCTTTTTATATTTCTCCACCAGGTCCAGACTCCTAATAAATCTGATGATCCTGTTGGGAAA
>JAHBCN010018769.1:0-16725 GCA_019359885.1 Listronotus oregonensis
CATCATAGTGTAAAAAAATTAAACGATAAAAACATCCATAAATACATCGTCCTTTTTAAAGATTTATGACCGCAAGAAGGGAAGAATCGATGTATTCCACTCGAATGCCCAATAAAACGTTATGTTGCTAAAAAGAATGCCAATATATTTTCTACCCACATTGTGCCAATATATTTATACTTTGATAAAACTTTACGAAATATAGTTCAAAAATAAAAATTACAAAACAAATTTTAAAAAAAACAAAAAAATATTATTTATTTTGGAAAATTTGGTGAATTTTTGAGCAAAACAATTATTTAAATTTTTTTTTTAAAAAATTTTTTGTTGGTGAAAAAAAAAAAGATTATATTTTTTTTTAAGGTTTTAATACCAAAACCCTTTTTAAGTACCCTTTAAAAAACAAATTTTAAAATTAATTTTTTTTTTTTTTTTTTAAACAAATTTAAGCAACTTCTTTAAAAAAAATCCGTTTTTTAAAAAATTGAGCTGCCTTAAAGCAAAATATTGATTTTTATTTGCTTTAATATATATTCCAAAAAATTTTTTTTTAAAAAGAGGGTCATCTTTTTCATAAACATTGGGGAAAATCCAAAAAAATTTCCCCAAACCACCAGAGGCCCCCAAACAAAAAGACTAGGGCAATCATAATAGACAAAAAAAAAGGGGAAACGGGCCTAGGGGAAATTAATTTTCCAAAGTAAAAATTTTAATTAAAATTACTTTTGGTTACTTCTAATTAGTTTTTATTTAGCACTTCAAAGTTTTTAAATCCTAAACGGACGTCTTAAAAGTTAATATAGAAAACTAGAAAAAAGATTCTTTCCAAATGCTACCAGCAACTTGTACTTTGGCATCATTTATTTAAATTTAAAAACAACTTTACTTTTATTTGAATTTAACTCAAACTGTGTTTTTTTGGGGATTTACCAAATGCATGTAAAGTATATTTAAATATGGGAAAGTTTGAAAAAAATAGTTTAAAAGGGGGATTAAAGGGGTTTAAATGAAATATGTTAATTGTACAAAAAAAACCCAAAAAAACCTATTTTTATAAACAGAATGGCTTTATATTTAAAAATTTAAAAAAGTTTTTTTTATGGAGGTATTTCAAATCGGTTTTCCTACCAAAACATTGTCACCATGCTTAAGAAGTGACTTATCCCAAAATATTGGAAGTCCTAATTTTATCCAAAACCAGTGGTTCGTGCACTATTTCTGCACAAAAAGTTAAATTGCAAAAAAAAAATGTTAAAAAAATACTTCATGCCCCTTTTTCTTCGGAAAAAAAAAATTTAAAATACTTTTTTAAAGATTTTTTTTTTACATTTTTTTTAAAAAAAAAACTTTTAATAATTTCACACCATTGTTTTTCTGTGTCTTGTTGCTAAAAGTTAAAATTTTTTTTTTTTGAAATATTAAAAAAAAGTAGAAGCAAATTTAGAAAAATGCGTTTTTCCCCAATACAACAATTATTATCATACAATCTTATTAATTTAAAAGTTATTAAAAACTTCTTTTTTAAAAAAAAAAAAATTAAAATTAACAAAAATTGAACAATAACGAAAAAAAAAAAATTTTAAAATTTTTGACCCCTAAAACCCTTTTTTTTAAAATTTTTAAAAATTTTTTGCTATATCTACTTAAAAAACATCAATATTTTATTTATCATAGCGTGGATCAATAGAGTTTATTAAAAAATATTACATTTTAAGGCCCTAAAAAAAAAAATCCCTCCCCAAAAATTTAAAAAAAAAATTCTAAATCCGCGCCTAGAAGCCCCTTTATTTGGAGCAAGCAAAACAAAAAAAACTTTTAATGCGGCTAAGATATTAAAAAAAAAACCAAAAGTCTACATGATTTATTATAACAGTTTTTAAAGCACCCCCGGGAAATCAAGAAAAAGCACGTCTTTTTATTCTCAACAAGCCTAGTTTTCTGAGATTTTTTAAAAGTGAAAAAAAGGTAATTACCCCCCCTTTTCCCCCCCTTTGCGACAAGGTCCTTTTTTAAAGCAAATAAAAAACCTGATGTGTTTATACTGTTAACTTATAATTATTTATGATATGGTTTGTTAAGGTGGTAAAAAAAATTTTTCATTTTAAAAAAAAATTTCTAAAAGTTAGCAAAAAAAAGCTTCATAATCGAAAAAAAAAAAATGGAATATTTTGAAAAAAAGTTAAGTTAATTAAAAAGGGGGTTTTTTTTTTAAAAAAATTAGCAGAAAATAAATATGTAGTTTTTTAATTTTATAAATAAAGCCCTTAAAAAGTTTTAAAAAATTTTAAAAAAAATAAATTATTAAAATGTTTATCCACAAAATAGAAGAAAAAAAAATTTTAAATGTTTTTTAAATTGGAAACTTTTTAAAAGGTTTTTTTTTTTTTTAAATTTCAGCCCTAATTTTATGGCAAATCAATTGCAATACATTTATATAAATACTGTATTTAATAAAAAAAAAAATTTTTATTCCCCTTTTGGGGCATGGGTGAAGGTCGCCCCTTTTTTGTTCGGGGCCCATATTTTTTAAACAATTGTTGGAAAAGTTTTCAACAATATTTAATATAGTCTTTACCGAGAAAACAATTCATGACACTATTGACAGATTCGTAAAAAATTTTAATTATTTTATCCGACGGCAAATTTTAATTCTTGACATTTCCAATGAGGTTATTTACACATGAGTAAAATTGTCAATAATATTAAAAAAAAAAGAAGTTAGAGAAAAAAAAAAGTATAAAAAAAATTTTAAAACTACGCAAAAATATAATAAAAAGCTTATAAAAAAAAACAGTATTTAAATAAACGGCTTAACAGTACTAAGTTCCATTTTTAAAAAATTTTTTTCCAAAAATTTATCTCATTTTTTTTTTGCACACCCTATATCCAAAGAGAAGCCGCTTTAAAGCTGTGTTTATGCAAAAGTTTACCAATTTTTTTTGGGGAAAGAATATCTATATTAAATTGAAAAAAAATATTTTGGGATTTATGTGGGAGATGGTGAGGAAAAAAGTATATTAATTTTTTAAACCCCCGATATTCGGTTAATCTGTCAAAGTAAATTTTAAATTTTTAATTGCTGATCTAGAAAAATGATAAGCTTGGTAAACCATGTTAGTTTCTGTCGATTACAGTTGTCACAACTTGAAGTTTATATTATTAATTCTGTGTGGTGGGATTTGAAAACCGAACGTCGTTGGGATGACCATACTTTAAGGCATAAATGTTACATTTTATGACCTATTATTTATAATTGCTATCTTTTAGTCGATGGTATTAAAAGAAAATTATACTTTAAAATAATACTTATAAATATAAATATATGTTACAAAATTTTGTCTTAGTAAATAGGACTTACGGAAAAAAATACATAGAATCATTTGAATTCCCAACAAAACAAAGTGGTGTGCGGTGGTCCTTGGTAGTTAGTTAAGAAATATTTTTTGGAGCAATTGTATTTTAAGTAAAGAGAGAGGAAAAAAATACAAAAAACACATTTTTTTTACAAAAAATGTATTAAGAATGAAAGCAAGGATTATTATTAAAATTTTAATTTTCTAGGCCCCCGGAAGTAAGACAGACTAAGTCCCGGCCTGACGCAGGAATGTGTGTATATTACACGAAAGGTTTTAGCGTCTTTTTCACCCATTATAACTTTATTATGGTTTCACATATAGATATGAGGTTTGGTATGTAAATTTAGTATTTTAACACTTTAACTGCCTTGTGTACCAGATATGGACACAGGCAATTTTGGTTTTTCGAGGTGTGTACACATTTTAGCCACATGTTTTATAAGCATCTAGATCTAGGTCCTGTGTACCTTGCTTATCACGTCTGCTATGTATATATATACTAGAATATCGTCGGGTCTGGCATAAAACTATACTATTTTTAACAAAAAAACATAATTTTGTTTTATAAGTTTTACATATATTTATACATAAAATAATCACAAATCGGGTAATTAAGAAAGGATATATCTTGACCCACAGGCCTTAGTTGATTTTTATTCTAAGTTGGCCTGGTAGTAAAAGTGTTAATTATCTAAAACAAATTGAAAAGTTGTGTCAAGTGGATTCTTAGATAATTGATTTTGAACATCGACCATTTTAATACTGACTGACAGTAGAAAGTTGAAATTCGTTACATAAGTAGTTTAAGGACACAAAGTGAGAATACATCTTAAAAACTGCACATCTTTACTCGAAACACCCTTAAGCAGGTGCGGCAATATCGTTTATTTGGGTATTTTAGAAGTTTGCAATCTAGATAAGATTAGATTAGATTATTTGAGCGAAGATGGCAAATATGTCCTCCACCACTGCAATCTTCCCAGGTTTACTGTAGTTTCTTCTATCATTCTTTAGATTACCTTGTCCAGGCAGGTCTTCTTAACTAGACTCCAGAGTCTTGATACTTGCCACTCCATATATCTCGCCGGTTTTGGCTTTTCCTCACCAAGCCTAGTAAACCCAAGCCTACATAGTGCTTCACAGTGGCACCATACATGTACGGCTGTTTCTTCAGCTTCCTGGCAGAACCGACACAGGCTATCCTCCACCAGGCCTATTTTTTCCAGGTGCTTGTTGAGTTTGCAATGCCGTGTTAGTTGACCTACCGTTATCCTTACGATCTTACCACTGTGGCTCAGTAGGTCCGAAGTAAACTTGGCCGAGCAGGTCTTAATAAAGTGCTTTGCCTGTTGTTGTCCTGGTGTTTGAACCCACCAGCTTTGAAACTCTCTGTCTACCCAACTTTTAGTATATGCTTTAAAGAGGCCTGCCGAGATTCCACAGAATGGCTCCGGGCCTATCATTTCCATGGCTGATCCTCTTTCGGCTAGGTCGTCGGCCTCTTCGTTACCTGGGTGGCCCTCGGAGCCTGATACCCAGGCTACCGTAAGTTTGTTTACCAAGGCAACTTTTTCTAGGGCCTGTATACAGTCCCTCACTAGTTTGGAATTGACTTTTGGAGAACTGATGGCCTTCAGGGTCGCTTGGTTGTCTGAGTAGTTTGCAATCTAACTGAACCTTTATTTCTGAGGTCATTAAAATAGAGACAGGATTTTATTTTAATAATTAAACTCGAAAAAAAGAAGAGATCACACAACAAACCCTTATGTAAAATAAGGGCCAAGTTTATCCCCGAAAACAAAGAATACATGTCGGACACCTAAATAAAGGTTTTCACAAAAATCTCTCATGGTTGGAAGTTTTTCAAAGTTTTGACCTTACTTTCTGTTTATTAACCGGGCTAATAAAGGATAAGGAAAATACATACAACTAAAGGTCACCTATTAAAAGAACTTAGAGAGTAAAAAAGAAACAAAAAAAGACCCACTGGAACAACACTCCAGGCTAAAGAAAGGCGAATAGCTTCATCTCACAATCCCTTAGGTAAACTAATAGGCTATTAGAGCTTTAAAAACCGAACTCGTGTTAGTCACTACTTTCTTGACATGACACAGCCCTCTGATATATCACCTCTCAAAAAGATGGAAAAGACTGAGAGTAAACGCTATAAGTTTTGTGACAAATGCAGCAAAACCACGGCATAGGAACCAGGTGGTGCGTCGCCGAGCGGAACATAGGAAATCCCATGTAAATTTTAAGGGGGTTAATAATTGGCTCCCCTGTACATTTTACAAAAAAAAAATGTAAGACCACTTTTTGAAGAGACCAATCTGACAAAACCTCGTGCCAAGTTTTAAAAAATTTTAATAAGCGAATCTTAAATTATTCATTTAAATTTAATTGCAAAATTACCAAATTTTCGGTTCAGGTAAAACCAAACAGACACCAGCCACCAGCAAACAATTTGTTTGAAGGCTTTGTTCAATCTGACGTACAGCCGAATACAAGAAATGTTTTTTTTTCATCAATCTTACAACCATTACGTTTAAAGTAAAATACACGTTAACATTATTTTTTTATTATAACTTTTATTTAATGTAACAATTAAGTTCAAGTAATAACATTTATTAATATCGATCATTAATAAATTATTTTATCATACTAGAATTTAATTAAACCGATAGCAGTATCAGATTTTTAATTTATTTTCCCATCAAGCCTATCTAGTCCATTTCAACCATTAAACGTATTGTCAGTAAATTCGAGTCCAAAGTCATCGCAATAAATAATTGTAAATGTTTACTATAGAAGATCGAAAATAGATCCGAAAAAAGAGAGAACTGAACTCTTAATGTTTTACTGGGTGTGGAAAAATAAAATAAAATAAAATACAATAACTTTTTTAAAAATAATAGAAAATAACAAAATTACATTAATTACTCAAATGTTCAAACAACCCCCCATTAACAGCTAAACAATATCCCAACCGATCATAAAATTTATTTCTAACGTTGCTATGTTGATATTGCAAAATTTTATTACATTATAACGAAATAGCGTTTTGTAGCTGGTTTAGATTCTCAAATTTTACACTTTTATAAATGACACTTTTTAAGTGACTCCACAGAAAAAAGTAACTCAGTAAAAGATCAGGTGACCTGGCTGGCCATAGTATCCGGTACCGTGGACCAATAATATCGCCGTAAAAAGCATTTTCCAGGTACTCTCTAACAATACGGGTATTATGGGCGGGGCAACCATCCATTTGGTACCAGATCATTTAATCTTCCCGAACAACTTCTTCCAAGGCGGGTTCAATTTAATTTTGAAATAAGTCCAAATTTCTTGATGTCGGCTAAGGAAATTAGCCGACATCAAGGGGATTTCCCTCGGCGACGTTCTCATCTACTTCAAATCCGTAGGATGGGCGCCGTACTGAGTGAGGAGTCCCCTTTAGGAGGAAGCACAACGGGTCTACTGAGGCCTAGGTGCCGTGATATCTATTACCCTCCTCATCTTCAGATTCAGATTCAGAAGTCCAAAAAGGTTTCTGCTGTCAGGTTATAGTCCATAAAAAGGGTCCAATGATATGGTGTCCGATAATTCCCATGAATACATTTGTTTTTTGGAGATATTGTGTCCGAGTATGAACAAAGCGATGTTTATTTTCTTAGCTTTAATACCGACAATTCTAAACATTTGGTTCATTGTTGAAGGTGAATGTACATTCATCGGTAAAACAAATATTTCTTAAAAAATTCCTACCGTTATTTGCTCTTTCCATCATTTCAAAACAAAATGCCATTCTTCGGTCTTCATGTACTTTCTGCAGCTCCTAATGTTTTTTGAATTTATATGAATAATATTTGTGTTTTTTTAATGTGCGCAATACTGTTGTATGATGTTTATTTACTTCCTACCCAAGAATCCTCGCACTAACCATTTTGTTTTCCTTTACACTTAGTAGAATAATAAGATCTCTGTGATCTCTTTCCTCGGCACTCTTTTCGATACCCTGAGTTGAACATATGCAATTATTTATTACGGTACCTTTGGACTCGAACTTACTGACAATACGTTTAATAGTTGAAATGGATGGAATGAGCTTGGTGGGGAAATAAACTGAAAACATTTTAGATACTGCTCTAAAACTGTTTCCCACATAATGTCACTTAATTATGGATACTTTTTCGTCGATTAAATAATTCATATTTTTTTTTAAATACCGACTGTCACTGATTTATTAAAACTTTTTCTCAAGTCAGGGACAATATTCATTTTATTGGTGCCTGTTTGGTTTTTGCCTGAACCAAAAATTTAGTAATTTTGCAATTACATTAAATTGAATAAATGAAGATTCGCTTATTAAAATTTTTTGAAACTTGGCACAAGAGCTTGTCAGATTCTTCTATTAAAATTTACATGGGATCTCCTACGTTCCGCTCGGCGACGCACCGCACGGTTTACTATGCGAATGCATGGAATCAACACGCCAAAGGTTAACATATCTAAAAGGAGCTTGCCCCCAAAAACGTTACTAACGTCGCAAAAAGCGTGGTTGGGTCAAAGTGGAATTAGGGCTATGTTAAGCCAAGCGACCCCATTCACTACAATATATTTACTTAAAAAAACTTGGACATACATATTTTTTTAATATCAGAAATAATATTATTTACATGTGTTCATTAAAATGAAACAGAAAGACGTAAAAAATTATTTTAGAATTAAATCCAACAAACTTATCGTTTCTCTAATAATATGTAGCGTCAAAAGTTTGAACACCTGGGGTAATGCGCCAATTTGGTAAAACAGAATATCGAGTTAAAATGCAAATGCACTCTCCAATATGCAAAGTTTAATTAATCTCGAACATACGTACCGAAACTAAAAAGAGACTAACATCGGCAAATATTAGTACAGCTCTATATTATATGGGATTCTGCAAATTATAGGCAATTTTTACTTTTCCGATATTTTTGCATTTATATTTAATATTACAAGAAATAGAAAGCATTTGTTTTAACTTTTTACAATAAGGGTCTGATTTTACAAATGTTTATTTTGTGAGATATCGAAAGGTTTAAATTAACAAGTGGTGGAATATAACCCTAAGTTGGATAGATTAAGTAACATGAAGTTGTAGTTACTAATTCCCTAGCAACTCATCCTGACTAGTCCCATTATGGTTTTGTCGTGCGGTTAAAGGTTTTTTTTATTAAATATCATTATTATACATTAGCTTTTCATATACTTTTCTGATGTTAAATTCTTGTTACTGAACTTTACAAACATGAGCCATATGGCTGCACCAGGGCACCATACATGTTCTGGTCCCTTTTTTTATTACGGAGTCTCCAGAGTATATCGTCAGCCATACTTATTCGTTTTCGGTGTTTAACCTCCATATTTCTATTAGTTAACTTACTACTTTTCCTACTATCTTGGTAACGAAAAAAAAAACAGAAATCACTGAATTAATTTTCTTTATGTTATTTTTAGTGTATCTACCAGTTGCTAATTTTCGGTCTTACTACTTTTTATTAAGCCTTCTTGCTCCTTAAATGTTCAACAATAAGATTTTTCTTTAGTGGCAATTATTCTTGCCCTTTTTGAGTAATTTTTGTGACTTGGAACCCAGGCAGCATTAAACAGATTTTGTTGGGTCAAATATACAGTATTTAAAGAGTTAAAAGCTAATTTGTATAAAATATATCCATACAAACAAGCTTGATCTGATAAATTGTTTATAATAACTTATGATGCAAGTAGTGAAAAGCGTCTTAGTAGCTAACAGTGTTTAAGCTTGTTTTTTCTCTGATCCCTTTGGAGGTGTGTTACTTAATGGCTGTGATTTCTTTCTAACACCATTTAACATATTCTATGGCTGTTTTATTCTTCTTTCTAACTATTGCTTCTGTAGGGTTCTGCGATAGCATGGCTCTGCTTAACCTTTTTATGTCGCACTTACTTGAATAAAGGGATAGATAAGCTATAATTTTGTTAAAACTTCTAGGGCTGCAGTTGGACAAATTTTTATGGCCTTTAAGATACATGAGCTAGCTAGCACTCTCTACTTTACTTTTTACTACGGTTGAGTAGCCAAGAAGCCTTCATTTTTGAACCTCTGACGCACAAGATTTTCGGTTTCTTTATTGCCTTTTTTTACCATCTGGAATCATGTATTTACGACGTTTAAAAAGCTTATTGATAACATAGCCTTCTGCATAGCCCAGACACGCGTACCTCTTATCTTTTATAGAAAATTGCAACAAGTTAAAAATAGGGAATGTAAAACATTTATATCTTAATTTTAATAATATTTTTTAAAAATTATATATATATATATATATATATATATATATATATATATATATATATATATATATATATATATATTATTTTTTTTAAAAATTTAAAAATCCGTGTTCTTCAGAACTGTTTTCGAAAAGTCTTTAGGATTTGTAGCAACCGGGATATAATTTTTTAAATTTGGCTTTCTCCTAACATTTTTCTAATTTTTTATGTTTTTCTTTAGACTCCTTGTAACTTTTGCCTGTAAACTTTAATCTAGACAATATGACATAAAAACGTCTCTATTACGGTGCCTGGTAAAAGTATGTAGTTACCAAGATATGAGATACAACACTATATTTTACCATATACGTTGTTTTATTAATAAGCCATAAAGCTCTATGGAGAAAGGAACATGTTTATCATCAACTAAAATACATCATGACTTGTGAGACAGATGTACAGAGGGACAACTTTTACAAGAACAGATGACACATTTTAATTTTATTTTAGCATAAAAATCAAAGAAAATGAACAATTTAAAAAACTTTTCGTGTAATAGTTGGCCTTTTGTATATCTTTCTAATAAGTTATGTTGTATTTACCCCTATGATGATTATCTCTGTTGCAGAAACATGTCCTTCTCGCCTTAGGGGTCTATGACTCGTCAATTAAACAACCTATGTGGTGAAAGATATTGTTTCTTTTTATACAGGACCTTAAAATATGGACTTATTCCTTAACCTTGATGTCATATCTCGGTTGCTATAAATTCTGCATGCTTTACCTAAGCATCGTTTTAAAGGTCGTAAAATAGACTTTCTTTTTTCTATTATATTGTCTTTAGATGCTATTAGATCTTCAAAAAATGTACTAACTTCCTGACAGGACACTGTCCTCTGAATTATCAATCGAGCGAAACTGCGAAACATATAATATGCGAGGTCACGAAAATAACACGTCAAATGCCAAAATATCTAAAAGAAGCTTCCCCTTCCATTTTTAATTTAGCGAAAAGATTGGGAATTGAGGAGATCAACTAGCGACCCCATTCACTACAATACAATAGTCATTAGGTTACGAAACTTTGACATATATATTTTTTAATAATCATAAATAAAATGTTTTACATGTGTTTATTAAAATTAAACAGAAAAGCATATAAATTTATTTACAAGTTAAATCCAACAAACTAACCGTTTTCTAACAATATGTGTCGTTAAAAGTTTGAACACCTGGGGTAATACGCTAATTTGGTAAAACACAATTTCGAATTAAAATGCAAATGTACTTTCCAATATGCAAAGTTTAATTAATCTTGAACATACGTACCACAAGTAAAAAGAAACTAACACCCGCAAATATTAGAACAGCTCTATATTATACGGGATTCTTCAAAAACGTTGACAAATAACAAAGAAGTCAATTTTCTAAATTGCTTTTCTTTCTTTGTTTTTTATGTTAAAATAAAATTATTTTTTTTTTGAACAATTGGCCTTTTGCACACCTTTCCTTTAAATTAGGTACATGGTAAAAGACTGTTTCATTTCATTTTATACAACATTACAGAATATGGACTACTTCTTTAACTTTAAAATGTTATATCACGATTACTATTAATTCTACATACTCTACCCAGGCATCGTTTAAAATAACATAAAATTAGGTTTTTTATACCATATTGTCTACACCAAAATTTACAGGGAAAAAAGTTTTATGAGAAAAACATTAAAAAATAGGTAAAAACCACAAGAGTAAATAGTTTTGCAAAATTATATCTCGGTTACCACAAAATCTAAAGACTTTTATCGAAAACCATTTTAAAAAACTTACAAGCAGCTTTTTTTTCTATAAAGGAATATCTAATTTCACGTGGAAAAAGTTACGTGTCAAAATGTAAAAAATAAAAAAATGCATTTTTTTTTTTTTCTTGATTGTTTTTTGGTGGTCAAAAAATTTTTTTGTTGCCTTAAATATTTGACCTTTAGATAAGGAACTTAATTTTAAAACATAGTCAAAAGCTTACTGCTTTATTTTATGACTTGGTCGTAAAATAAGGGAAGGAATAATTGGGTAGCGTACGGTGGAATGGAAAAAAGCAGAAAAATAGTAGTATTTTTCCCCGAAAAACAGAAAAAAGGTTTAAAAATGAGCGAAAGCTAATTCGCCCCAAATTGATTTAAAAGGCGTTTTAAAGATTTTTTTTGCCAATAAAAATTGCAATTTATTGTTATTAATAAAAAAGGAAAAAAAGTCATTTCGATTTTTGATAATGACTTAGAAACCATAAGATATAGCGGAAATTGCAAGAAAGATCCTTGAAAAAAAAAATAAAAAAAAAAGGCCCCAAATTTTAAAAACCCGCTAAAAATATGCCCCCCGGGACATTTTTGGATCCCCCTCGGCCCCAAACCTCTTACGTCCTAAATTTTTTTTTTAGGTACTAAACCTAACTAAAAAAATTTTAAAAAATTATGGTTTTTTTAAAAGAAATTAAAAAGAATTTATTCCTAAAAAAATTTTTATTAAAAGTTCTTTTTTAAAATTTTGGGCCCCAATTGTCTTTTTAAAAATAAAAAAATGTTTAAATAATTCCCCGTAAAAATGTTTAGCTTAGTGAAGTCCTTATTATTTTAATTAAACCTTTTTCCCATAAAAATTTAAAAAAAAATAGTCCATTGTTTATAAAATTTTAAAACTTTGAAAAAAATTTAAAAAAAATAAAGTAATATTGTCAAAGTTATAAAATTAAAAAAGGGTTAAAATATTATGGCTTGATCTCATTAAGCATGTATAAAACAAGGGAAAAAAATCCCCACCAAAAAAAAGGGGAAAAGGAATAAAATAACTTTATAAAATTCTTTTTTAAAGAGAACTTACAATGTCTGCCAAAATAGCTATTTTTTTTTTTATTGGTTCTAAAAGCTTTTTGTAAGCATCGGCCTTATTTCCAAGGGGATTTTAATTTTATGTTGGGAAATGCTTTTGTATTTTTTGTCACTTCGAATGGGACTACTACAGCATCAAAATAATTTGTGTAAAAGCAAAAATATAATATAAAGAAGAAAGAAAAAAATAACTATCTATCAAAATAATTTTTTTAAAAAAGGGGAAAAAATTAATATATAAGAAAAAGTAAAGAAATAACTATCCATATCCAAATTTTTTTTTGGGGAATTTTACTTCTTTAAAAAAAAGTTCTATTGGTTCAAAAAAAACCAAAAAACACATTGCCCCCTTGTGGGTTTTGGCCCTTTTGGGGTTTTTCATGGTACCCGAAAAAATAAAAAGATAGGTAAAAACCAAAAGATGATGGTACGTTCTCGGTTAAAATTTTTTAAAATTAATAAAAAAAAAAAGTTTTTTTTTTTTCTTTGAAAGCGGTTGCCCCCGCTTTCTGTTTAAACCTAAATAATCCCCCAAAGACAGAGCCCCGCATTAAAAAAAAAGGCTAGATGCCCCGGGGGGGGTCCCCCCTTATTTTAAGAGGCACCGTGGAAACCCCCTTTTTAAAAGGCCCCACAGGATGTCATTCATTCACCCCCCCGGTATGCTAACACCTTGAGTTAAGCCTTGTGTTTCATCTTACTTCGGATCCTGTCCTATCGCTAGAAAGCTAAAGTTGCCGAAAACCGGCAACTCCAGCGAAATGTTCCCAAAAGTTGGGGGGCCCCAAAACCACGCCCAACGCGTGCAACCCAACCCAGTGGAAAGAAAAAATTTAACCCCCCCAAAATGGGGTTTTTTTTTGCCATCGGGGGTTTTTTGCCCGGAAAAAAAAAGTCTACCCCCATAAAATAAACCGTCAAGATGTTTTTGGGGGTAAAAAGTATAAAAAAAAAAAACCCCTTTAAAGGCTAGGTAGCATAAACGCTTATCAAAGGGGTTTTTTGCTAATTTTTGGGAGAAGATTTTTAAAGGTGATAATAATTTATTAATCCCCCCTTTAATATTAAAAAAATACACGAGTTTTTATGTCGAAATAAGTGCAATGTTAAAACAGATGGTGGCTAATTATTCCCCCAAAAATTTTTTTAGAAAAACCCTATATATTTTAATTTTTATTAAAAAAAATTTTTAAAAAAAAGCCCTGTATGTTCAAGATGAAAAAATTTTTAAACCCCAAATTTTTTTTCCCGTTGCAGTTGCTTTAAAAATCGAATTTAAAACGTCCATCGGTTTTATCTGTTTTTTTAAAAAACATCTCAAAATTTCCATTAAAAAGGTCGCCCCCCTTTTTTAGTGACTTCGAAAAATTTTTTTTAAGTAACCCCCTTTTTAAAAAATTAAAAAAAATTTTTATTATTTTTTTAAACTATATTGAAAGTTTTACTTTTGCATTGTTTTTGGCCCTTTAGGCCCCCAAAGTCCCCAAGTTTTTTTATAACTTTTTGCTTTAAAAAAATGCCCAAGTGTTACTTTTAGTTTTTATTTTATTTTTTTTTTTAAAATTTTTTCTTCTTTTTTCTTTATTAAGAAATTTGGTAATATTTTACTTTAAAAAGAATTTTTTTTTTAAAAAATTACAGTATTTTTTTGGCAAATTTTTTTTTGGACATTTTTGTTTTTTTAATTTCCCCGTTTTAATACCCTTTTCTTGTTTTTTTTTTTTTTTATAAAATTATTATTATTATTATTTTAATACGATATATTATTCATTATTTTTTCCCCCTTTAAAAAGTCAGTCTACTCTTTTATTTTTTCTTTTTTTTAAAAGACCCTATGTATTAAACAAACATTTTCTAAAAATTTTAAAAAAAAATTCGGGGTCGCGATAGGGGGGGGAAAACGTGCAAAAACTTTAAAAACCCCCAATTATCAGAAACTGCAAAAAAAAGGGAAAATAAACCCCAAAAAAGGGAAAAAAAAATTTGTTTAAAAAATCAATTTCTGGAAAAAGAATTTTAAATTTTTATGGACATGCATCATGAGTATTTAAATTTGGGAAGTTTTTTTTTTTACTTTTTTTTTTTAAAAAATTTAAAACCCCTTTACGAAACTATTTTTTTTTGACCTTACTTTTGATTCTTAGAGACTACTGAACCGTTTCTTATAAAATTTTAACCAGATAACCTTCGGATGTAAAAAATTTTAATTCGCCCCCACAAATCTTTTAAAATTTTTAAAATTTTTTTTTTTTTTAAAAAAAAAGCCAAAAAAAAAGTTTTTTTAAAATTCTTTTCTGAAATATTTTACCATTTTTTTTTTTTTATATGTAATTTTTAAAGTTGTAGGTCAAATAGATCCTTTTTATCTAATCTAACGCCACTACTTTTTAAATTTTTTTATGATTCGTCCCAGAGATATGGACATTTTTAAATTACTTGTCTACTTTTTGAAGCGTTACCAATCCTATAATTATTAAAAATTTTTTTAAATGTTTTAAACTTAAAAAAATAAATTTTTTTAGCAGTTAAAAAAAAAGTTTCTTAGGCTTAACATCTTTTTTTAATAATAACTTCAGTAGAATCTAGGGGAAAAAAATAAAAAAAAAAACCGTTTTTGAGTAGACCCAAATTTTTTAAAAAAAAATATTTTTTTTCCCCTTTCCCCTTTTTTTTTATAGTATTTTTTTTTAAAAAGTAAAAAAAATTACTAAAAAAAAATCGATTATTTTTGACTCAAAAAAAAACCTTGAAATTGGTCCTTATTGACAATGCCAACAAAGGTGAGGAAAAAAATTCAGGGTCGCACTAAAAAAATCCACATTTATGATGAATACTTATATAAGATTCCCCGGGGGGGTAGAAATAGACCCTATACGGTCGGGGGGGTAATTTGGTCAACAAACCTAATAGTACCCCCAAAAAAATGATTTTTTAGGGTTTTTTTTTTCATACCGAAGCAGTCGAGACTTTACTCATTTTGTTATATCTTGAAAAACACTATAACCCAATAATATCTTTAACAAGGCTTGGTAGTGACTTTTTTTTGTCACCTGATTTATTTCTTTTTTTTTCTTTATTAAATCCTAAACATCATTAATTAAAAAAGATTTTAAAAATTTTAAATTTTTATACAGGTAAATAATTTTTTTTTTTTTGTTATTTTCTTTTTTGGGGGTCAAATTTATTTAAAGAGATGTCAAGAAAATATTTTTTTTTAAAAATTTTTACACGCTGCAAGCACTAAGGATGCCCCAAAAAAGCCAATTCAGGTTGCCCTTTTTTTCCCAAAACCCCTTTTTTTTTTTCAATTTTTATTTTTTTTTAAATGTTGTAGGTGCTGCCCCGTTTGGAAATACCCCAGGGTGAACATTTTTATGATCGTTTCTATATATTTCAATATTATATAGCATTTATATGTCTGCAATATTTAAAAAACATCCCCCAAAAAAAAAAAATTTGCAAAATTTTTAAAGGTTTTCAGTTTAAGGGGCCCCCTTTTTAAAATAATTATTTTTTTTTCTGATGTCTGGGCTAAATCCTGCTCAACAAAAATTTAAAGGGGAAAAAAAAAAAGGGCTGATGTGCTAGGGGGTTTTTGGCGATATTTAAAATTTTCCCGATTACGAATCTAAAAAACAAAAAATTTCCATCACTTACAGATTTTGGGTTACAGAAATACATTGGTTTTTAAATTTTTTTAAATTATCATTAATTTATACAAAATTTTAAATAAAAAATCAGTTGAGGAATAACAGGTTTTTTACAACAATTTAAAAAAATACATTTATACTAAATCTTTTTTAGACAGTTTTCACAAATGTTGACTTTCCTTGTACTCCCAAAAAACTTTCCCTCATAAAAAAGGGGGGGGCAGTAATCTCCCATCTTTCGGAATCCCATCTGCCTTGATATCTTTGCTCCATTGTTAGGATGTCCTGGTGAAACCTTTCTCCTTGCTCGTCGCTCACTGCACCCAAATTTTCTGGAAAAAAAATTTTTAAAAAAGAGTGTAAAAAAAAAAAATTTTTAGATACATGGACAGCCCCCCTTTTCCCATAAAATTCTAAAAATTCTTTTCAAGTTTTTTGTAGGTTTTTTTCTTTTCTTTTCCCCAAAAAAAAGAAAAATTCTTTTAAATGGGTTCCACGCAGCCCTTTAACATTGCTTAATGTTTGATCAAATTTCTCATC
>JAHBCN010018770.1:0-12500 GCA_019359885.1 Listronotus oregonensis
GCTGTGGGATGATAGGGGGGGTCGGAATAAAGGGACGTGGTGCGCAGAACCCAATTAAAAGTCCACTGGTCGTTTGTGGCAACGTTATGGGGAAACTGGTGAAATGAGAGAGACATCTTGGTCCTAGAAGGGCAACTGAGCCTGTACATGAAAGATTTATCCGGATTCAAGCACTTTGGAATCCAAATCTAACAGATACTCAATTAAGAAATGAGCTGCAAAATGTACAACAAGTAAATGTTAGTGTTCAAACTGTTAGAAGCAGACTGCATGAAGATGGACTTCATGCCCTCCGTCCTGTTAGAGTTCCTGTATTAACACGTGGGAATCGTGGAAGGGGATTAGAATGGGCAGAAGATCACCTTAATTGGAAGGAACAAGATTGGGCTCGTGTGCTCTTCACTGACGAATTTCGGTTTGGTTTCGGGTTAGATTCTAATAGAATAAGGGTGTGGAGACGACCAAGAAACGCTGCTCGCTTAGAAACTATCCATAAGGTGGATCGGTACCAGAGCGGAACAATTATGGTTTGGGCTGGAATGGGTAGTGGCCGACGGACTGATCTCGTTTTTGTCGACGGCTTTGTAACAGCAAATGCATATCGTGACACAATTCTTCAACCTATTGTTTTTTTTCAGGCAGTGGAATTTGAGAACAAATTTATTCTAATGCAGGATACTGCACGACCACATGTAGCAAGAACAGTAAGACATTTTCTGGTCAGCACAATATTACTCTATTGCCGTAGCCTGCCCTACCCCCCGACTTGAATCCACTAGAGCACGTATGGGATAGGTTAAAAAGACCTTATGAATCGTGCAACGGTGTTCCCAACAAGAGTGGAGTTGAAAAATTATTTAATTCAGGAGTGGCAACAAATTGGCCAAACCAGATAGATAATTTAATCAGGAGTATGCCTCGGCAATGCCGAGCTGTTGTGACCAATAGGGTGGTCATACACTGTATTAGATTTTATGTCTTAACTGTTTATTTTTTAGTATCGAATAAATAATTTAATTTTCTTTTTGGACACCCTGAATAAAATAGATTCTTGTAACTGAATGGTTTTATTTTTGGTACAAAACAAAGATATTTTTTTGCCTTTATGGTTTTATTTTACAATTTTATTCTACTACATTAACAGCTCATAGAAATAAAATTTGAACTTTTTCCCCTAGACCATGTTGAACGGTATTACATATTTAAAGTGGATAAACTAAAAATCTGTTGCCTTTTAAAAAAAAATTAAATACATACGCTAAGAGAAAATAATGATTTTCTGACGAAATTAAAGTAAAACGGAACAGGGGGAATAAATATTATGCTATTTATGAAAATTTCGTCGAAACGAATTTAATCTTTTGCAATTTTATTTCTCAACATGATTATTATATTACCCAGCATGCATCAAGTTTTCTTAAAGAATTTGCCTCGGAAAGAAATATCGTGCATTATCTTGCTTATTTATTTTTCCCAAATGCCATTTTTAAAATTAAGAAATGTAATATATTGCAAATTTATGAACTAAGTTACTAAATTGTTGGAAAGCTTCTTATAATTTATTTATTTACCAAAATAAAAAAAATGTTGCCATAAAATAAAATTATTCTTTTTTAAATAATCTAAAATAATTTAGATTTGTTTATTAAAATGACAATATTGTCAGTATAATTAACATTTTCCCAATTATCCTTTTCTTATATTACATTTATTTATTACAAAAACTTAATCCTTTAGCTAGGCTTTAACCCAAAGAAAATCTATTAGTATATATTGGTTTAGACAAAACGTCGAATTTATCCTTAAAATTACTGATGTTAAGAAAATAAAGAGTATTAAAATCAAGCATTATTGACTGATTAAAAAAAGTACCATAATTTTTTACTATTAAAGCCTATGGATTATATTTAATGTCTCAATAACACTAAAATTTTGGAATACCATTGTCTTTATTTAATAATTGATACACAACGCTTCTGTCACTGATGTAGGTCCAAGGGTTTTCCAGCAATAACTTAAAACTACTCTTTAACTTACGACTTATATATATATTTTATATATATATATATATATATATATATATATATATATATATATATATATATATATATATATATATATATATATATATATATATATATATATATATATATTATATAACTATTAGTACAGTGGATGGGGAGAAAAAAGGTGTTTGACCTCCGAATTTTTTTGTACACTTTCAATTTTTATGAAAATTTAGAATTAGGTTGCTTTTTCCCTCTAAATTAAAGTTTATACATATATGCTTAAGGTGTGCTTTTTATTTTTAGGGGGTAAAAACCACCCCTTATGCTAAAAAATTAAAAAGCCCTAGAAAAAGAATTACAATCATATCTAAATATGTGAAATGAATATATTTTATGTTGTAAGTTATATCCAATATTATATTTGTAACGTTTTGACCCTTAAGAATCACCCTTAATAACGAAATTACAAAAAAAATTGTTTTTTATTTTAAAATTATTTAATAACGCTTTTATCGTAAAAAAATATTTTAACAGTTCACGGTATAATAAATATTTAACTACCATAACTCAAGCTTTAAATAACCACACCTCATGAAATTTCCAAAAAAAATATTTTTAAAAAATTAAAACGATTTGATGATACATAATTATAATCCCGGAAATGAAGCTAAAAAAATGGAAAAACCTCGCAATTTTTTTGTCCTGCATTGATTTGCACAAAAATTTGGAATTAGGCGCTTCTAACCCCCTACTTCAAATTCTATTTCATGGTGATGTGAGTTGTTTGTTTTTTAAAGGTGTAAACTACCTCTAATTGTCAAAACTTATAGAATAAAATTTTAAACCTTAAGATGGGTAAAAGTTGGTTTGAATTAGTTGATTAATAATTATTTTATGCTTTGGAATATAATTTTAAAAGATTCCAACCTTTAAAAATCAACTCTTGTTAGAGCTTAATGCAAAAAAAGTCTTTACCCTAAAAAGTGATTAACTTATCATAGTGATTTAATTTTAGAATGCTGTTGCTTAAAATATGTACTAATTTCATTTTGCAACTTTTCGACCCTTAAAAATCAACCCTTATTATAGCTTGATTAAAAAAGAAGATTATTTCCCAAAATATTATATGACAGATTTATTAATTAAAGATATAACTGCCTGAAATATTACCAATTTCATTCTTATGCAAATTTTCAATCCTTAAAAACCACCCCTTACAATTGCCCACCTGCAATTCTTATAAACCAATATAATAGATATAAATAGGAAAAAAAAAGTAGAATTACATACAAAAATTAAACCGGTAATAGTATAAAGCTTACCGGTTGTATAGAATATTATGCTCCGAAGTGGGCTATTCGAATTTTTCAAAAAAAAAATTGATTGGTTTTTTAAACATAGCTCCTCTAGTTTTAATGATAGAAAGTTTTTTAAAAAATAGTTTTGTAGGGTTTTTAAGAGCTACAGGGCTATGTAAATTGAATCCTTTTAAATCCTTTAGTTTTAAAATGGGGTAAGTTTTAAGGGCTAGAATAAGGTGGTGCTCGCTCGTAAATGGAGGCTTTAAACGGCCATATCTGACCAAATATTTATTGTAAAGAAAAATCTATAAAATAAAAAGTCTTTGTTATTAAAAAAACTACAATTCGGTACTTCAGCATTTTTTTCGTTTCTCTAGTATTGTTGAAGTTATTTTGAAGAAAATGGCTATCTTTACGAAATTGCGGAAAATCGTTTTCCAATTTAAGCTCCAATTTTTCTTAAATTAGGCATTTTAATGTGGTTAAACTTCTAGGATGTATTAATATTACATATATAAAAAGAATCGCAAAAGGGTACAAAACAATTTTAATTAAGAGGGGAATTATGGGCTTGTTTTTAATGATTTTTTCGTAGATAAAAGTAGGGACCGACTTTATTTTTATCATACTTCGCTTAATTTTTATGCTAAAAACTATTTTTGTTTTTAAAAGAAAGGTCCAATTATATACTTTAAAAAATACCTTATATGTTTTCCTTGAAAAATGCAAACTTTAAATCTTTCAAATTTAGCATTTAACAAAAAAAGCTAACCATTAACAAGCCGTAGCTCAGTCCGTATTGGTTATAGAGAAATTATAGAAAAACATTTTTAAAAAGTTTTTTTATAAGCTACAATTTTGCTTTTCACAGTTTTTTTTTTTTGATTAAATGCATATTTTAAGAGTTATTCGTAAAAAAAACCCATTAAAAATGTCGATTTTTTCGTCAAAAAACTTTTACTTTCAATCGCGAATAAGTCAAAAAATATTAGTTTTACGAAAAAAATGTATAAAACATTTTTTATTTAAAATTTTTTCCTTTCTCGATTTTTGTAGTTAAAATGTACTAAAAAATTTCCACCCCCCAAGATGGGGTGGCAACCACCCCCAGTATAAAAGCACACCTCGGCATAATATAAATTTTGATCCTTGGTAAATCCATGCAGGAAAAAAAAATTCGAGCCAAAATGCCTTATTTCCTGTACTATATCGTTATTTACGAATTTTTTTCCGACTTTTTACGGTTTAACAACGGCAGCCAGATGTACGGGATTGTTGTTGTACAATCAAAATTATATACATTTTAATATTAGTTTATCTTAGGTTGGCAACACTACCGGGGTTAAGTTGGTAGCATAGTGATTTTATGTTGTTCCGTTGGTAAAAGTTGTTAACTGTTAATTGTTAATTTTATGTCGAGATAGTTGTTCGTTTTCTTTTGCTGTCTTATATAAGTTTAATTACAATATAATTACTTTTCACCAGTGACTATCTAAGTTTTATTATAACTACCACATGCTTCCACCGTAGAGATGTCCGTACTAGACTTGCTAAATATATTCTGGTTGCTAAAAATTATTACAGCTTCTTTGAATTTTGTTTTTTTCTAGTGGCTTTCTTTATAAATAATTTTTGCTTCAGACCATTGTTTGCGGTGCTCTTTTGACCAAGCATAATCGGCAACCTCCGACCTCGACATTTTACCTGTTCCAAATGTTTTTTATGTTCTTCAACTCTCATTTCGAAAGTCTTTTGGTTGTCCCAATGTATCCCTTACCACATTTACAGGAAATTTAAAAAATACAGTATTCATGTGAAATACTGTGGTCCGGTCTCATCTTAGTAAGTGCTTGGGATTTTAATGCTGTTTTAAATTCATACTTTGTTTGCGATTCTGCGGATCTTTTTTGAAGTTTCTTTAATATATGGATATACATGTTAAATGTCGCTGGGTCTTGTTTAACTTGGATTCTTTGTCTTGTTCTGATGTTTAGTGATCGTTTCCTTCGATCTTTTATTGTGAGTGTCCTGCTTAAAATATCTTGTTATATCATTAATTTCTTTTATCATCAATTCTTTACTGCTACATAAGGTTACTGCGCGGTTATATGGAAGGCATGTGAGCCCTTGTTTAGTTTTGTTGGAGTAATTATAATTTTAATGTATTTTCAGTGTAAGTAGCTTTTCTGCAGACCGATATTTACCTAGCACGTCGAGGAAATCCAGAGCCAAATTTTGCTCTTTATTGTAAATATGGTTCCAGATTAGATGCAATTTAAATATTTTACCAAATATGTGAAACTGTTCTTATTTCATCTGTCAGAAAGTTTCTGTAAATTTTGTTTTCTATAGATGTTATGGAGTCTTGATTAATAGACCTGTACTTGCCTTTCTGTAAAGCTCCTATTTTCTGATTATAAGTGGTTCTATCTATAACTACTGCGGCATACTCTTTTTTTGCTGAAATAATTCTGATACATTAACGGCCGAGTGATGATCGCGTTGTTAAATTTAGCAATGGACTTAGCAGTTTAGAATGTTTAACAAAACGTCTTTGTCAGTGTTATTCAATGATTTTAGTAGGCAACCTGTCAAAATCTGACATTTTGTTAAACATTCTAAACCGTTGTCAACTTAGCAAATTGCTAAAAGTTAACAACGGTTTAGAATGTTTAACAAAATGTCAGATTTTAACAGGTTGCCTACTAAAATCATTGAATAACAACGACAATGACGTTTTGTTAAACATTCTAAACTGCTAAGTCCATTGCTAAATTTAACAACGCGATCATCACTAGGCCGTTAGTATTTTAAAGATTTCTGAAGGCTACTTATTTATTTTGACTAATATCAGTTAGGTTGTTTTATTTGCTTTCTTAAACTATTCTTACTCTCCATCAAAGTTTTTCCATATCTGGTCCCTGGAGTCGTGAAATAATTTCACATAACTGATAACGTCTAAAATAGGTATGCGTTTTGGTCCATTGCAAAGTTAAACCTTTTCTCAAAAATGTTCTTTCGCTTTCGATGGAGTTCGGGAAGAGATGTTATTATACGCTAACCAACTGGTATCATGTTATTAATTCTGCCTGCTCGTACCAATACAATGTGGACATCTTTTTTGTAAATTTGAGCTAAGTCTTCTCGTAACTTCAGAATAGTTCGTCGATACAGGGTCCATATCACTGGTTTTCACCTGAAGTCACCAATACCAGGAGAAAGAGCTAAGCAAATTACCTAGAAAGCTAGCTAATTCCTGCTCCGATCTCAGATCAGTTATCACCGATGAAAGAAATCACATTTGCTGCAAGAAATTACCTAGCGACATAAAGAAATTGGGGTAAAGGTAAAGAACGACAAAAATAACTTTATTTTACAGAAGATACGGAACACATGTGAGAAGGTAAACGACGAGTTACGACAAAAGCACAGTAATAACTTAAACATGATTTTTTCAGTAAACAACCAGCCACAGAAACTGTCATCAAAAAGACTATAAATAACATGTCTTCCCGAACTGTATCGGAAGCAGTAAAACATCTTTAAAAAAAAGGGTTAAACTCTGCAATAGCTTCTCAACGCACACCTATTTTGGACGTAATTAGTAATCTGGAATCATTTCGACACCTGGGACTAGATGCGGAAGAACTTAGATAAAGAGTAAGAACAATTCTAGAAACAAAAGACAGCAATCAAACTAATATTAGTCAAAATTAATTAGTAGCTTTCAATAACCGCCAAAAAGATAAATCTATCAAAATTGTTCAAGCAGACTAAGGAAATGCGACTATAGTTAGGGATGTAACTAGTTATGATCAGTAAATAGAATCAAATACAGATCTCTTATTCAAGACCTGCAACATCTATAAAGAAAAAAATTTTCAGAACTTTAAGGGAATATAATTACTTTTTAACAGATAAGATAAAAATAACTCTAACACTATATAACAGTAAACCAGTGGAAGAATCGTTAAGTACCATGCGAACCCAACTTAAAGAAGACGACACATAAGCAGAACGCACCACACTGCTGCTGGATTGAATGGTGAAGTTATTGGAGCTGTGCCTCCGTAGGTCGTACTGCTAAGTGAAAGATGGGTACTATGCGCAGGATGATGAAGTACCGATGGGTTCATCACTCTCTTCAGTGGTGGCACATATTTATATCATTAACCCAAAAGTTTAGTTAAAGTATGTTGACGATATTTTTGTTTGGGCAGGTAATGACCAAAATGACGAAGAACTCAAATGTTTTATAAAACATCTAAATAAACTCTGACCTAGTATCAAATTCACAATACTAACCTCGGTTTTTAAAAAACCTACTTACACTGAACAATATTTACATCAAAATTCCAACCACTCCAACGGAACGAAACAAAGGTTTATTCGCACTCTATGTAACCTCGCAGTATTCTTATGTAACAGTAAGGAATATTGCAAAAAGAAATTGTTCATATAACTAGGGATCTTTAATAGAATGATTACAGTGCAAGACTAATTAGGAAAACGATCGATAAACGTTACAACAAGACAAAAGTCTTCAACTTAAACAAGGCTCAACCATAGGATTACTAGGACAATTTCATATATTAAAGAAAATTTAGATAAAAAGTGCAGAATCGCGAACAGATATAATATTAAAACAGCATTTAAGTCCCAAACCACTCAAAGAAGGATTCTTACTAAGACCGGACACCATTATTTCAAATAAAGACTATATCTGTCAAATTCCTTGTTAATGTGGTAAAGTATATATTGGAAAAACAAAAAGACCCCTTTAAATTAAAGTTAAAGAATACAAAAAACCCAAGGTGAAACGTCGATATCGGAGGTTGCTGAACATGCATAGTCACCGCATACAATGGTTAGCAAAAATTATCCATAAGCAAACTCACTAATAGAAAATGAAATTTCATTTGACCGCAATAACTCTAAACAACCATATTATTTTTAGCAAACCTAGTATTGACATTTCGAATATGGCTGGCAGCCGTTGTTAAACGGTAAAAACTTGATCAAGCTTCGGTGAACAATAAAAAGCATATAAGCTCGTGACTTTAAAAACGTAGTTTTTTGTTATCACTAGGAAGCAGTTGGAGATATATCACTAACCGAAACATTGTGTATCAACTAACAAATAAAAACAATAAAAGATCCAAATTTTAGTGTTATTAAAGCCACACAATTAGTGGCAGCTCTAAAGTTTAATTTTTTAAAATCTAATATGTGAGATGTAGAACTTACAACAAACATTTACCAGTTGCTGTTAACCTTAAGCGGAATACTGTGGTAAGAAAAATTTAAATTTTGGAATTTTCAAAAAAAAATTTTCAAAAGCGTATCCTGTATTTGTATTTATTTCTTGAATTTAAGAAAATTTAATAGTTAAATCCAAAAATCTCACCAAATTATTTATGTTTTTTTCTAGAAACTCTAGCCCGTTAAAATATTTTCACTCTGAAAATAAAATTAATTACTAAATTTAGAAAAAAATACAAATGGAGGATTTGCTTTTAAAAATCCGATTTTTCTCCGAAGCACTACAAAAATAAACCTTTTTTCGGAAAGAACCCCGCACAAACCTTATGGGAATTGGCTCCCGGTCAAATTGGCTGAAATTTGGATATGTTGTTTGTTTCGGCATCCTGAGCAAAACTCTCAATGGGCACAAAACTCCATTTTGCTTATTTTGGCTCCTACGGAGCTCCAAAGCTCCACGGATTCACCATTATTGAATCCTTAAAAGAGTCCCTCTCGAAAGTTTAGTATTTGCTGCGTTAACAAAAAACCCTCTTATGTTTTTGAGGTCGCTGCATTTAAATCCAATGCCAATATGATAATATTGACTGTTAACAGCTGTCAACAACAAGCAATAATAAAAATGGATAAAATCCTCATGTAAATATATATTTTTAAGGTTGCTGAGTTCAAAACTGGTATTAAAAAATCGATATTGACAGTTGACAGCTGTCAAAAAACTGTCAAACAGCATGTGACAATCAAAATTAAATATATGTTTTTGAGGTTGCTAAGTTCAAAACTGATGTTAAAAATACGATATTGACAGTTGACAGCTGTCAACTGTCAACATCGATCTTTTAACATAAATTTTAAACTTAGCAACCTCAAAAACATTTATTTTCATGTGGATTTTATCAGTTTTGATTATTGCTTGTTGTTTGACAGTTATCTGACAGCTGTCAACTGTCAATATCGATTTTTTAATACCAGTTTTGAACTCAGCAACCTCAAAAACATATATTTTCATGTGGATTTTATCAGTTTTGATTATTGCTTGTTGTTTGGCAGCTAGTTGACAGCTGTCAACTATCAATATTATCATATTGGCATTGGATTTAAATGCAGCGACCTCAAAAACATAAGAGCGTACTTTTTGTTAACGCAGCAAATACTAAACTTTCAAAGAAATTTATCTTTTATGTTGTCAATAATGGTGAATCCGTGGAGCTTTGGAGCTCCGTAGGAGCCAAAGAAGAAAAATTAAGCTTTGTGCCCATTGAGACTTTTGTTCAGGATGCCAAAACGAACAACATATCCAAATTTTAGCCTATTTGACCGGGAGCCAATTCCCATAAGGTTTGTACGGGGTTCTTTCAAAATTATTTCATAATTATTGTTATACAAATAAATGGCTTTATTTAATAATTTGTTATACTGTTTACCAATAACAATAAAAAGTGTTGGCACTATCCCATTTCACAGCTCATGAAACCACCATACTTCAGAAAATTAACACAAGAATGTAATTATCAAGAAAAAAAGTTTTTATATTATAGTTCATAAACATATTAATTATGTAAAAAGAGATTTTAACAAAATGCAAAACAAAACAATAGAACTTTCTTTATAGCATTGTATTATAGAAGATCAAAGCGTGTCCTCTATTTGTATTTCTTTCATAATTTAAAAAATTTGATAATCAAATCCCAAAAGTTCACCAAATTATCTATGTTTTTCTAGAAACCCTAGCACGTTAAAACTTTTTCACTCTGACAATAAAATTTAATTATTAAATTCACGAAAAAAAAAAATACAAATGAAGGATTTGCTTTTAAAATTCCGATTTTTCTCCGAAGCTCTACAAAAAAATTACTTTTTTCGAAATTTTCAAAATTATTCCAATAATTATTTTTATACAAATAAATGCTTTTATTTAATTATTTATTATACTGTTTACCAATAACAATAAAAAGTGTTGGCACTATCCCATTACACAGCCCATGAAGCCACCATACTTCAGAAAATTAACACAAAAATGTAATTAACAAGAAAAAAAAGTTTTTATATTATAGTTCATAAACATATAAATTATGTTAAAAGAGATTTTACAAAATTCAAAACTAATCAAAATAACTTTCTTTATAGCATTAAGTATTATGAAAGATAAAGTAGGTAAAAAATTACATTACAAAAAGTGTACAAATGTGTAAAAGGTTTAAAAAATGCAATAAAAAAAACTAAATAAGCTAACCTGGAATCCACATATGCAGAATGTGATTAATAAGGGCAAAATGGCTCTAATGGCTACCAAAAGAGCTGTGGGGAAGAATTGGGGATTTCAGCCACGCATAGTGCACTGGTTGTACACTGCTGTGGTAAGACCCATGATAACCTACGGTTCAACTATCTGGTGGCCAAAAATAGAACAGAGAAAAGCAGAGCTGGAGTTATCCAAACTCCAGCGACTAGCATGTCTCTGTATAACGGGAGCTATTAGAAGCACTCCAACTGCAGCCAAGGAAACCCTACTAAGCCTCCCCCTCTTGGTATAATTATTAAGGCGGAGGAGGATTGGGCATACAGGCTAAATGTAACGGCAACTGGTGCCTGGGCCTGCCCTAGGACACACCAGAATAACGAGCATATCACAAACCCAATATTTGAGATGAGCAGTGATACAATGCCAAAACGGATAAATACACACAGACCATACAAAACCCAGCTTACCTGGGGCGGTAGTGAGCGATCTCCTGGTCAGTCTCGGAATTTGGTTTGGTATACCGATGGATCCAAGACTGACAATGGAGCCGGCGCAGGAATACATGGTATGACCCCCAGGTTTAGTATGCTTCCTGGGGAAATATCACTATTTTCGGCGAAAATATGCCATTGAACTTTGTCTGCGAGAGAACTTGAGGAGGAGATATAAGGGCAGGGACATTACTATCTTCTCTGATAGTCAAGCGGCCATAAAAGCTTTGGCATCCCAACAAGTCAACTCAAGGTTGGTTTGGAACTGTCTGCAATGCCTCCTAAACCTGGCTAACCACAACAAAGTTACACTTTCCTGGGTGCCAGAGCACAGGGGAACACAGGGCAATGAAAATGCAGACTCCCTGGCCAGGCGACGCTCCGCAGCAATGTTTCTGGGTCCTGAAACTGTTTTTGGAATACCAAAAGCCTCGGTTCGTGGCTACATGACTCGGTGGATTCAAACACAACATCTGTCATACTGGAACCACATTCCAAGGCAAAATCACAGTAAATCAATGTTGGACTCACCATCGAAAGCATTGACAAGTGAATTACTAAAACTAAATAGGAATCAGATTAGAATGGTGACAGGATTAATAACCGGACACTGCACCCTAAGAAAACATATGCACACTATGGGCATCTATAGAGAAGAACCCATTTGCAGACTATGTGACGAAGAGGAAAAGACAGCCTCTCACATCATATGTGCCCTGCACTTACATACTGGAGAACAAATCAAAACCTCATGGAGGACACTAACCACCAGGAGGCTGGAGACCAGAAAAGAACAGTAAAAGGGCTACTACACCTGTCTAAGGTGTCAAACCTTTTTAACTGAAACAAATACACAAGAGATACAACAAGCCCTGTAGGCTGCAGTGTCGAGGCGGACAAAACCTCAACTTGTGTATTTATTTTATCAATCAATCAATCAATCAATCTATACACCATTTAATTCATACATAAAAAAACATAAGGAAATAAAACTAAACAAAAAAGGCACTGAAAGAAAAGTAGTGGGGTGTGTTCGGGCAAATTATAATTTTTAAAATTCTTACAAAAGCTAGAAGAGCTAGAAACTGTTCTGACGTAATTGGGTAGAAAATTAAAAATATTTACAGCAGTGTAAAAAACAAGCGCTAAAAACGGTTAACCTATGTCTGGCCACATTGTATAGGTCAAGATGACG
>JAHBCN010018771.1:0-16906 GCA_019359885.1 Listronotus oregonensis
TAATTAAAATTAAATTAAAAGATTTTTTGTTTTAAATTTGTTTTGTTTAGTTGCTTTACTATTTTGTTACACTGTTCGAATATTTTTTAAATTTAAACAATATTATTGATAATAATCAAGTTATCCATAAAACATATTTATTTAAAAAATCCTATCAGGAAAATATATATTTTTTCCTATTGTACAGAAAAATTAACCATCTTTATATACATATTTTAAAGGCTTAAAGCTCTGGTCAGGTTTACTAGGTCACAGAATTAACTCTTTATGATTATAAAACATTATTGCAAAAGTTGAAGCATTTTTTAGCAAATTTTAATTGTCATTAAAAAAAACTTTCTTGGTAACACTGAATATTTAGGAGTTACTCTTTGTCTCACTAAATACTATAATCTTTTAGATATTTTATGATGAGATCAAAGAAAAAAATTTTAAAAAAAATTACTTTAACATGTAAGAACCAGTCACCCACGGTACCTAGTACTTAGGCTTCATACAAGCTTTGGTGGACTGTCATAGAGATTAAAAACATAACAAAGAAAGTTAAGCAAAAATATCGTTATAATTGCAGGGTATCTTGAGCATTATTAGATGAGAGCTGCCGTTTTCGAAAAGAATCGCTACCTTTTAATAAAACAAAAGATGATACTAAAATATTTCTCACGGCTTCCTTCGTTTTTGACATATAGGACGAAATTAATTTTTTTTACTTTTGGACCCGCCTCGTATTTTAGTTTTCTTATGACTTTATGTTTTCGTAGAAAATCTTGTACCTAGGTTTTTGCCACTCCTATTTTTTCTTTAATATTTCTGCAGGAGGTTATAAGAATATTTTTTACCCTTACGAAAACATTAAATTTCTTAACTTTTTGTTGAGGTTTGTCATAATTTTTTAAGAGGGTTTTACAAAGAATAGTATAATATAAGGATTAAAAGTGCATCTTTTTTTATGAGCAATTTTTGCAGTTGCAAGGCGGAGCGCAGTGCAGCCGAGCGTTTGCAAAATTACGAGTAAAAATAAGCAATTTTAGTCCGTATGAAATATAATATTTTTTCTCCAACCAAGTCAAAATTAATACATTTAGTTATTCAAAAATCATTTTCTTTTAATCCTAGGATTAAAAGTAGCACTTTTAATCCTAGGATTAAAAGTGTTGCTAAGTAACGAGCACATTTTTGTACGGTATGAGAATTGGTAGCTTTTGCACCTGAAAATAGTACAAAAATGTCATAATTTTTTGACGGTTGAAGAAAAATTAATAGTATATTATATTATAAGGATTCAAAGTGCATTTTTCTTACGAGGAATTTTTGCAGTTGCGAGGGGGAGCGCAGCGTAGCCGAGATAATGCAAAATTGCGAGTAAAAATAAGCACTTTTAGTCCGTATGATATGGATATTATTTTTTCTCCAACCCAGTCAAAATTAATACACTTAGTTATTTAAAAATCTTTTTTTTTCATTCTGTGATAAAAAGTGTTGCTAAGCAACGAGAACATTTTTGTACGGTATGAGAATTGATAGCTTTTCCACCTGAAAATAGTACAAAAATGTTAACATTTTTTGAAGGTTGGAGAAAAATGTTATAAGCTTTGTTTAAATTTTAGGAAATATAGCTTGATGTGGTCGTCTCCTTTAAGAATACCCAATGAAATAATATAACAAATAAATAATTTAAAAAACCCTTCTAAATACATGTTAGACGTCCATCACTATTTCGTTGCATAAAATAAAGTATTCCGGCATATCATACATCGGCATCGTCTACGTAAGTTGACGGCATATGGATTTTTTTTTTATTATTTAATTTACAAAAAAAAGTTAATCTTTATAAAAACCTCTGCATGGTCCAAAACCTTAAATGCAACCATCAGGCATTAAAATTTATCAGACGTATACGAGGTTTATAAAAAAAATGGTTTTCTCCAGGGTAAAATACCTTTACTATTGACAATATCAAAAATCATTATAAAGAAATGATGTTTAGAAATAAGTTCTAAGTATCCAACATTGTTTATTTACAATAAAAAACATTTTTTAACATTTTTTCTGCGATTAAAAAATGTAAGTTTGCACAATGTAATGCATTTATTACATTTAATAACTTTAATTTGAATAAAATAATTTCTTATAAATACAAAAAATGTTTTTTAATGTAAATAAACAATGTTGAATATTTGTATGATAAACGAAAATATGTATATTTTCATTTATCAAGCGGTAGAGCTTTTTTTCTTAGACGAAATAACCCGATTACAATTCTTTGTTCATTAAATATAAGTTATTTATTTATGTTTTTATGAAAAAGAGACGGTGACAAAATATTTAAATTCCTTTTGTGGCAGCAAATTTACCTCTTTCTATAGAAAGCTTTTAATTAATTATTATATTATTACATGTTTTTTTGTTTCGAAATTTTTATTTAATTTAAAACCTTTTTAGCAGTAAATTTAAATCTTAAATTTTTGGTTACGGCAACGGGATCATAATAATCAACTTTTTGTGGGTCAAGGAAAGTTTGCTTCAAAGCTTTGATACAAAAGTATAAAAATTATTATAGCCAAAAAGTATTTAATTTAAAAAAATAAAAAAAAATATATTTGGGTTTTAACTGCAGTTAAAAAAAAAACATTTTCTTGTATTTTAGTTAATTTTGATTAAACCCTTTTAAAAACGTGGATTTCAATTTTTTATATTTTTATTTTTAAACTTTATATTTTAGGTATTTGTAATTTTGTTATTTTCACATCAGTAGGTATAAAATAATATTAATCTTAAGTTTTTTCTCTTAACGATTGATGATCATATTATTTATTAAAATACCACGTTTATAACCAGTTACTTATGTAACAAGGGCTAAAAGCACAACTTTTTGCACGAAACCTGACCTACGGTCTTGTTTTACAACACATAAGTGCAAAAACGATTTTTTTGCACGTATGCAAGCAAAATCATCTTATTTAAAGACCAGGAGATAGAAAGTCATAAAATAAATAGTCAGTAACATCTATCCATAGATATTTTCTTGGTATTGTTACACTCAGAGCTGTTCGTAATTGAATTAAAATAATTAAAAAATTCTATTTAATTACTTTTTAGTGATTGGATTACTTTAATTAAATTACTTTCCGGGAAAGGTAATTGTATTTGGATAATCAATTAAAAGGATAATGTAATTGTAATTGGTAATTTATTTTTACAAATCACAAGTAATTGATTTACTTAAAAAGTAATTCGATTACTTATAACGTAATTAAATTACTTATAAAAGAATAAAATTACTTAGAAATTAATTCAATAACCTAATAAATATTTAAAAAATTACGAAAAATTCAGTTACCTTTCTTTATGAAAAAACTGCCGGAATTTTGGCCAGGTAAAAAGAGCATCTTGAAACACGGCGGGTCGCTTTGAATCTGGGGAACGCCGCCTCCGCGCCGATTTAGTATTTTCGATTAATGCTTGCCGCCACCGTTTGTTTGCCTATTTTTTTGTAGTTTGTTTTCTTTTATTATCCATAAAAAGATAGGTGTTTTTTTATTATAACAGGTACTTGTTACTGGTGTGGTAGTTATTCAAATATTTTTGGAGTAATTTAGTTTCCAAATGTTCTTAAGATAATGAAGAGTAATTGAATATATAATGAAAATTTAATGACGTAACGGTAGTTCAATTACATTACGGTTATTCAACTGCCAAAAGAGAATTGAATTAAATGTGGTAATTTAAATAGAGTAAATGCTAAAATATCCAATTACTTTTAGTTTTAATTGATGATTGAATTACTTTTAACAAACATGCTAGTAATTGGTAAACGTAATTTACTACTACTTAGAAAAGCAATTCTTCTTCTTAATGAACATAGGCGTTCTCTCGCACATATCTGTGTTGCGTACCAATTTACATAGATATGCGGGACCACCGGCTTAACGTGCCTTCCGAAGCACATGTGAGAGGGTTTACTAGGCAGAAATACCACAAGTGGTTTGCCATTGCCTTCTGTGAGGTGACGAGCTATGAAAAAGTCCTATGGACAGTGGGGAATCAAACCCGGGTCTTACGGCTGAGAGGCGGGTGTCCCCACCAGCTCGCCACACAGAAGAGCAATCGATAATTAAATTGAATTACTTTTTAAAGGTAATTGCGACAGCTCTGGTTACACTGTAATAAATATAAGTTTTAAATTTTATTTGAAATTGTTTTGTAATCTTGTTGCATTTAAATCAACCATAAATGCAAAAGATAAGCGATTTTAAAGAAGTTCCAAATAATGTTAGGGCAAAAGCTAAAGGAACGGTATCAAAACTGATCCCAAAGATTTAAGGTATGGTGTCAAGCAAAGCCAATTAAAAAATATACCGAAAATACCTTTAATTTAACAAATTGTTTAACCAGTACAGTCCATTTTGATGTAGAGTTGTGTTAATTTATTTATTCGTTAATAAATAACTAAAATTTAGGGTTTTCAAAAAGAAATCGTCGGCTGTATCTCGGTGACTATCGCACAGCGTTAAGATAAAAATATGTTTAGTAAAGTTTGTAAAATTGGCGCAACCGCAACCGGTAAATTAAAAACCTTTTTTTTCAAAATGAGCTAGTATTGGGAAAATTTTGATAACATCAAAAACTCTGACCAGTTCTGCATCAGTTTGGTTAAGGACTTTTTGTCGTATTTCCAATGTGGGGAAAAGATAAATAATACAACTTTCAAATAGCTCTATTTTTCACATCTTTTTTCCAAAAGAAGTTCAAGTAGGTACCGTTTAAAAGAAAATTTCGAAGATTATTTCATGTTACAGATGATCAAAAAAAAACGTAAAAAAAGTGCATATATATTTTTTAATAAATTTCAAAACTACTATTTTCTTAACCAAAATCGGGCTTGGCTCTTAGAAGGACAGACAGACCAACACATATGCCGATAATTTTCTGTCGTAGGTAGGTAGGTTTAAGGTAAGTGTTACGCCCTACACTGCGACCGCTCGGTCTATTGTGGCTCACACCTTTTAATTTCTCCCAATGGATCGGACTTCTAATGAATCCGATACCAGATTGGGGAAGCTAACATCTCCTCTTACTCGCGTCGCTATCGGACACGAGCACAATACGGGTTTTGATGTGTTCTGGTGTCCCTGTCGCCTGTATAGTATGACGAGCAAACGGTTAGATCCGTCATGCCCTCCTCTCCCGGTGTAGTGACGTGGGTAGCTACCAGGTCCTTGTTACACGAACCAGATGTTCTTTCTGAGGCCGCATCTCCGGCGGAAAACGGTCCTATCCGCTTTCTGTTTAAAATCAGGAAACCCTTTTCCCTATAAAGGCGGTTCTGTCCGCCTTCTGTTTGGATTTAGGGATCCCTTCCCAAGCACCTGTTTGTTCGGGATGGATTAGCCCTTCCCCTCGAAACAGGCGCCGGTGACTTCAACCTTACGAAACGGATTCCCCGTTTGGTTGGCCCTTTTGTCTTCGGACCTTGGTGGCACCTCTCGAAACGGTTTTCCGTTTCGGTCAGCCACCTTTGTCACTTTTTTCTATGAAAGCGGTACTGTCCGCTTCCTGTTTGGAGCTAGGGGAAGCAATAGTCCACCACGGTGACCCCGCATTACCGCAGTAAGGCTAGATCTCTGAGGGTCGCACTGTATCTCAGAGGCACCGTTGGAACACCTGTTTAAGGCACAGATTCATTCATATCAGCACGGTATGCAACACCTTGAGTTAAGCCTTGTGTTCATCGCTTGATCCCGTTCCATTAAAAAGAGTAACCAGCAACTCTGCGCATGTTCCAAAAAGATCCTACTGGGCCCAACCAGGACAACGACGTGTGAACAGAGCGGTTGGGTTTTTTATGGTGGGCTGACGGTCTAGTTGTGTGGCCTCAAGAATAATTAGTTTAATTAAACTTACAATCAAATAGCTCAATATTCTTCTTGTTTTTAAAAACAATAATTATACTGGTCATAACAGTATAATAATAATATGTCATCTATTTCATTATGTCATAAATTCGGATAAAAAAATATTGGAATTACTTAAATTTATAAATTAAAACTAATAAGTTTAATTTTAGATGTTACAAAAATTTTAGTAAAATTTTTATACAATAATTTTACCCTAAAAATGGTGGCAGACCGAAACGTAGATAAGTATTTTTGAATTTTCGGGTTTCTATGGGGTTTCTCTTTCTTATAGAGGTCCCTAGTTCTGAGCAAATTCAGTTTCTATACCCCGGAACCAGATCCACAGCAGTTCTATTGTATACCGTATAAAGATAAGAATTTCTGGCACGCATCTAACAAGGACTTTTTTAACTTATATCCATTGATGTCTTGTGCAATTAAGGAAAAATTTATTCTGTATATTAAAACAAAAATATTTTTATGTTATTCTTTTTCAGTTGTTTTTTACCAACTAGCCACATACGTAAAAGTTTTTTCCAATCCAAACCGTAACCTATTATTCGGTTTGTTGTTGTATGAAAAGATTTTATAAAAAACTTTTATACGACCGAAAAATATGATGAAACGTATGACCATAACAAAAAATATATCATTTCTTTATTCTTGCAAAATATTTATTGAACTTTTCTCCAAAAAGATACAATATACCTTTTTTAACTACTCATTTGTTTAAGTCTTATATTTATTTATACAGGTTATATTTATCTATATTTTACAAACAAAAAAAAAAAATAAATCCCTTTACAAAAACTTGGAAATAATAAATTCCATAGGTTTCGACCGATGCAACTATGGAAAAACGTAATATAAAATATTACAATAGTTATTTACCCTCCGGTTACCGTTTTTTGGTTAAAAAAAATCCAAAATAATATTTAATTTTAAAACATTTTTTAAAAGTTTTTTATTATATTTAAATCTTGATTAATATTAAAAAAGTTTCCCATATACAGAACTTACGCGGACCCACTGTATATGTTTTTTTTTTTTTTTTTTTTTTTTTATATAAAAAAAAACAGTGTAGTCATTTAAGTGTGCAACATACGGATTTTTTTTATTAATTGACCAATTAAAATACAAATATTGCCGAAAGTTGGTGCATGTTTGATAATCATATGCATTATTTAACCTACTCTGTATGCTGTTTGACTTGCAATCATTCTAAAGCCCAATACAGACCTGGATACAACCGGTTGAAACTTTGTCGGCCAACTGTATCTTTTTTCCTAGTCGATTGATTAAATAAACACAAATGTGTCTTGTCCACATCTAGTTGCAATTTTGTTGTTAAAAAAATGGCATCAAATGATTATTTAATAGCAGCGGGTGTTTGTGCGGCAAATTTAATAATTATAAAAAATTTAAAAAAAAACCAAACAAAAAAAGACCTTGGTGGCAAAAAGGCCTTTTACGAGATAGAGTGAACTATGGAAACGGTTTGATGAATGACCTAAAATTAGAAGATAGAAGTGGTATACGAAATTTTAAGAGGATGTCAAGCGCAGATTTTGAAAATCTATTGTGTATGGTTGATCCTAAAATATTAAAAACTAATATAAAATTTTTTGCTGCTGTTCAACCATCAATAAGATTAGCCATAACATTACGATTTCTTGCCACAGGAGATTCCTATTGCAGATGGGAGGGCAGTTGTCTTAAACTTTCTATTAAATTAAAAGTTGTTGCCCACATGTTACTATACTTTTTATTAACTTAAAATAGACATAAAGTAAAAACTAACCTCAAAAATTTGAATAAATATTATTAAAAAAAATTATTTATTTAAATAAAATTATTTTTCCTTTATAACGGTAAAAAGCAACTGGCTTTTCCCCTTTTTGTAAATCCCCCTTTGGAAAATTTTTTTTAATTTAAAAAAAATTTTAAAAAACCAAGTTGACATAAAGATTTTTTTATAATTTAATTTTTAAAAAAAAAAAAAAAAAAAAAAAAAAAAAAAAAAAAAAAAAAAAAAAAAAAAAAAAAAAAAAAAAAAAAAAAAAAAAAAAAAATTAAAAAAACTTTAAAAAAATTAAAAAAAATTGGGGGGGAAAAAATTCCTTTTGGTTTTTTTAAAAAAGCGAAAAAAATTTTTTTTTAAAAAGTTAAAAAAAATGGGCCCCGGACAAAAAAAAAAAAATTTTTTAAAAGGGGTCTTTTTTAAACTTTTTTAGGGGAAAAAAAACCTTTTTTTTTTTAAATCCCGACTGGCATCACTGAGCGACATCTGTCATCTGTCAGCTCCCAGTGGTGCCAACCAAGGGTCTTTCAAAAGCCGATCTGAATCGAAGTATTAAAAGTATGCAACCAAAATTACTTTTCTCCATCCACATTTTTATAATTTAGTTACTAAATTTTACAAAAAACCTGGCAATCTAGTTTTTTTGTGAGAAAATTGTGTTTTTTCGTTATGATTATTGGACTTGTTTAATAATATAAATTAAGAAAAAAAAGGAAAAAAAAAACAAAAAGAATTGAAACAAAAAAAGGAAAATATTTCTCTCATTTGTTCATTAGGGGTTTAAGGAAATATCATTCTGAGACAACAAGCACCGATTTTTGTGATGAGAAAGTATATTGTTATAAATTATGCTTAGGTTTTGTATATCACCGCGTTTATTCATGGATTTTGATCCATATTCTGGACCATTTCCAGGGGAAATTCTTTGTAGTAATTGCTTGTTCTTCAAAAATTTGCCCCATTCCCCAAATTTTATTCCCCAGCTTAATCAGTGTTCAGACAATGCACAAGACTGCCCCCTCGGTTCAATCACTTTTTGAGATGTTATGCGACCGGATAGATTCCGGGAGGTTTGACCTATAAAACTTTTTTTTCAGTTGAGGCATGGAATCCGTACACGATATCCTAGTTCTCAACGGCTTAGAGGCGTCTTTGTTTTTTTTTTAATATATAAATATATATATATATATATATATATATATATATATATATATATATATATATATATATATATATATATATATATATATATATATATATATATATATATATATATATAATATATATATATATATATATATATATATATATATATATATATATATATATAAAAAAAACCAAATATGGAAAATAGTTTTTGGGATATGGTCCCAAAAAAAATACTAATTACGTTTTAGGGGTATGCCTTTTGCCTTTGCATTTTCGGGTTAAGGATGGAAACCTTGGGTGTGGGTAAGATGGCTACATGTTTAACCTTTATTGGGGATGGTCACCTCTGATGTAAGCCAATGCACGGCTGATGAAGGCTTGCCAAGTCCATAAAACAATCCTTTGTAAAAGTAAGTAAAGATTTAAATGACTCTGGCGCCATCTAACAGACTAACCCTAATGCAAACAGTAAAGCATTTTAATACGAAAAGATGTTAAAAAGTTAAAAATGTAAATAATATTAAAAAGTGCCATCTTGGTGGGCATGGCCATGAAGATGATTAGCCACACCAGAAGTTTCCATCTATTTGAAACCCCGTAATTTAATGCAATAGCAAAAAGCATCCCAATGTAATTTTTATTTTTTTCAATTAGGAGCCATATGTCCAAAAAAATAATTTTTTATATTTGGATTATATAACAAGGCTCAAAAACCTCTGCCATTATAATATTATATCGCAGTCGGGCAAAAATACTGCTTTTAAAATTTTTTTACTTACTTCAATTTTCGCCCATTTTTTCCTTTGTCAAAAGGTGTCTGTTTTACGATTTTTAAATATCATGGCCATGCTCACCACTTTTTAACGTTATTTACGTGTTTTTGTATTAATTTGGTTTACTGGTTGCATTGGGATTAGTCTGTTAGATGACGCCAGAATCATTTAAATCCCTCCTTACTTTTACAAAGGATTGTTTTATAGACTTGGCGAGCCTTCGTTAGTCGTTTCTTGGCTTACATCGGATGTGACCATTCCCAACAGGGGTGAAATATGTAGCCGACTTAGCCACACCCGAGGTTCCAATCCTTTTGGAAACCAAGTAATTTTAATGCAAGTGGCAAAAAACATACAAAGTAATTATAATTTTTTCAATTTCGCAATTTTTTACCCTTCAGTAGTTTTTTTTTATCTTCATTCATCTTAATTCTGGATTAAAAATCTTAATTTATGGCATCTAAAACTAACTGCCAAAACGTCAACTAAATAAAAAACAAAATGCTATTCCTAGTATTGTAAGCGTTTTTATGGTAAAGCACCAATATAGCTACTCAACCCAAATAAAAAATAAACTTATTTAAATACAGCAATAGTTATAATTTGTTAAATTAAATGTTTTCTCTACTCTATTTTGTATTCGATATTTTGTTATTATTTTGATTAATTAGGTTTTTATATCTAATAGTTTTGCTAGCACCGACCTCAAAGAATTAAAAGCCCCTAAGTTGTTTCGTACCTACTTTTAATTTCGTTTTTGATGGATAATTTAGTGAATGTATAAAAGTTATTTGTATAACAAGTGCGGTATGAGCTTCATTACAATATCGAGTGTTAAATTACACGAGTATTGTAATGAACTAACTAACCGGACGAGTAATTTACAAAATTTTATCTACGACCGCAGATATTAGTAAAAACATTATTTTTTAAATTTTAAATTTGTACCTCTACCTGTTTTGGGTCCAAAAGAATCAAACTAGTTTGTCATTCAATTGTTATGTCGACAAGGCCGTTTGTGTAATGTTTAATAAACAAATTATTTAACGCGAGAATTTTGCATTGGCGATATTTCACTAAAATTAGTAATTTTAACCAGAAATAAGTAGGATGTCTGATTATACCCTTCCCTCCGACAGAGAAGAAATGGCGCAAATGGCAGTCTTTTCGCTGTTGCCGTCAAAATTAAAAGAAAAATACGAACGAGTATACCAAAAATTTGTCGATTGGTGTTACAAAAAAAAAAAAAATGTATGTTTCAAGAAAAAAAAATCCGGCTTATTTCGAGACGATGTCGACGAAATACAGTTCCTCCAGCCTATGGACTTTTTACTTAATGCTTAGAGAAGTCATCGCTACAAAAAACAATTTGGATATATATCAAGTTACAAGCACTCCTAAAACGAAAAAGCGAAGGATTTAAGCGAAGAAAAACAAAACACTGTCAAAAGGAGAAATTGCCCAGTGCCTTGCCACAGCCGATGATGGGAGATTTTTGCTTATTAAGGTAAGAATTTAGAGTTTTGATATTTTCAAAAAATATCTGCAAAAAAAATAATTTTAAAGTTTTAGTGACTTTTAGCGAACTATCATTAAGTTTATTTTTCTTTGTTACAGGTTGGGCTTGCAGAAAACAAGAAATAGCCCAATTATTATGCAAAAACGTCAAAGATAAAGAAAAAGTTTTCCATGTTGAAATTCCAAACCATAGAATTTTTCTGGTTTTTCTGGGGGATTTGAAGGAGTCGACATGGTTTAGATTATCTGAAAATACAAATCGCTGCTTCCAATACCTACGGATCACACGAGACTTTTTGTAAGTTACAGAAAAGGCATTTGCATTCAGCAGCCCGTTGGAATCAATACGTTTGGCAGCATGCCGAAAGCTATAGCTACCTTTTAAAATTTGCCACACTGTTTCCGTTCATCCACATCCCTGTTGGCAGATTCTGGAGCAGACCTATTGACTGTCAAACGCTATGGTGGATGGAGAAGCAACAGCGTGGTTATCTTGATACCTTTAAGGAGAACAAAAAAATGTTGCGAAAAAAATTTTGGGTGCGAAACCTTTAATCTGCTACAGTTCTTGTACCTCGCCCCCGGCTGCAGCAGCTAATGCCGATTGCCCAGGCATCAACCCAACAAGTTTTACGATTCAGAATATGCCAGAGGTAGCCTCTGGTGTAAATTTTACTTTCAATATTTATAATAATTAATTTTAAAAAATAAATTGTATTGTATAATAATAATAATAAAAAAATATATCTAAAAATACTGGTTTTGTCAAAATGTGTTATGTAATAACCATTTACCGCACTAGTGCGGTAATGAACGCGCTATGGTTCATTACCGTACTAGGGCAGTAATAAGACTCATTATGCAACGCAACTATGCTAAAATAAGTTACATAATAATCACTTATCTTGCAGGGCGTAGATAAAAATATTATTTTATATTTTAAGTTATTTTTTTAAGTCGATTGTTTTTTTTTAAATTACCTTTTTACTTCCTAGTGGCAATTTTTTTACATAACTTTTATTTTATTTTTAAAATAATACCATTAAGGTTTAATCGGGTTTTTCACTTAAATCCAAAAACTTTTTCTCACTTACTTAACATTTTAAAAGCTTTGGGTAATTTAAATGGGTCACATCGATCCACACTTTTATGGTCAAGAAAAGTTCGTTCCTAAACTTTGGTGAAAAGTTAGTTTTTTTTGTAAAAATTACATAATGGAAATTTTCTTTTATCTGGGGAAAAAATTAAAGCTATTATTAATATAAAAATATGGTATTGTGCGGTTTGATAAAAATAAAAAGGTATCATTTTTAAGAACTTATTTTTTATTGTTAAATAATAATTAAATATATTTTTTCCGAATAAGATAAACTTAAAAAAAAATATTAAAATTATTTGAAGATACGAATTCACGATCTTTCGTTTTTTATGGATGCATTTTTTACAAAGCTACATAATTAACGATTTAAGGTTTTAATCGATATCTTAACTTATTGTTGGCTTAGGATGAAAACCTCGTATGGTACAAAACATAAATTTTGCAGAAGACACAAAACCCTGATTAACTGCACTATTTTGCCTAAAAATATTATTTTTTTTTACATGTTTTGGATTTGATATAACACCCACGAAATGTTTTGCAGTGAGAAAACACATGGTGATCACTTAGATGCAGCCAATCTTTCTTGGATGTACAAGGTCTTCACACTAAATCCACTAAATCTTGGAAGCAACTGATATACGTGGTTCCTGTTGTTGTCTGTAGAGAGCAGCACTGCGCAGATGGAACTTTTCTAAAGGTACGTGTACATTAGCAATAATATTGCGACATTTATTGAGAGAGTTGATGTCTGCGCCTGTGTAAACATGACTAAGACCAAAGTTGCCAGACCACATTTGTTCTCTCTTGGTGATCTTAGGAAGTAAAAACGTTGTTAATGTAAACATCTTGCTAGGTGCGTTCTGAGAGAGACATCTTAATTCCAGACGTGTTGGAAAGTTTTCGCGAGAGCAGTGAGTGTAGTGTGTATATTGCATTTTAAAAATGACAGAGAAAAACACCTAGTCAAAGGACGAGACGTTTTCTTTAATTTCAGAATGGGAGTTGTACCCAGAATTATGGGATGTTAAAAGTACAATTTATAAGAATAAGATTAAAGAAAGCGTTGAAAGGATTAGCTAGAAAGTTTGAAACAGCCGAAAGTGAAATTTCTAGGAAATTACACAATCAGAGCAGTTTCACCAAGAAATAAGAAGACTGAAAACAAAGAAAAGAAAAAAAGAGAGGAGAGGAGACATCTTAATTCCAGACGTGTTGGAAAGTTTTCGCGAAAGCACAAACTGTCACAAGAAGTTAACGATTAATTTTATCAACTAGAACGTCACAATGTCATTAATAATAATTAACTGGTCGATCATTTATAATCAGTTTCCAACGGTCAGAGATCGTTGTGAGAATAGAGCTTTAATCTTAATGTCAAACAGAGTCGTTCAGTAGCCGTAATAGCACAACGCATTTGTGTATCACCTTTGTTAATGTGTGGTCCACCTAATTTTAAAAGACAGTCAAAATCAGTCTTTGACATTCGCAAGAAATTGTCAACTTGCGAAGGGTCTTCTATTCTCAATGCGGACAACAATGTTTCGTGAATTCCAAGATTACACCTTCTTAATATCCATTTTCTTGCCCAAAATTCCTTCAATACACTCACGATCACGAACCCGATGAAATACTCTTGTACAGATAAAGCAAGAGTTACAATATCAGTATAAACATACAAGACATATTTTTCGCAAAAATACTCGACATTTTCTCTCGAAGCCACTTGCTGACATAATTTGAGAGAAAAATTGGCGTAGTGTAAACAGTCGTGCAAGTTTATGTAGCAATAAATGTCGCAATATTATTGCTAATGTACACGAACCTTATCAGCTGTTATGTTTTTTTTTTTATATATATATATATATATATATATATATATATATATATATATATATATATATATATATATATATATATATATATATATATATATATATATATATCTGGTTTTTTATATAAAACCACCAAAATGTCACTTTTGAAAAAAATGGAAATACGAGGTTTTCATACTAAGCTATCATTATATATCCTTATGTCTTTCTTAATTTAAAATGTACAAGGGGTGGGATATCCATTAATAAAGGGGTTTACTTTCCAATAAATATTTCTAAGCCAGTCGTCTGTTTACACGCTGTAGACATTTTAATAATTAAACACAATAATGCAAGTCCAAATATTACAAGAACCTTAAAACATTTTTTGGATTACACAATATTGCATATATGGTCTGCGCCATCGCCAGTGGCGACCTATATCTAAGGAAGTTTAAAGGTATATAGAAGCCCAATGCTATGGCCCATTCGATCAAAAAATGTCCAGCCCAGTATGAAAATAACTGTCAGAGTTGGCCCCTCCGATTCTGCGCAATAACAAAATTTCACGAAATAATTTAATGTGTTCCCTACTTACACACTGATAAATCAGTGTGTAGTTAGGCAACACATTATATTTTTATGAGAGTCATAGTACCGTTTTTGAGCTTAGGTTGTCTAAGGTTTTTGGTGCAAGAGCGCGCGCGGCGCGTATGAAACTATATCCGCGCTGTACCGTTTGCCGTTGCAACCATCGTCGTCTCATCATTCATTATTTTCGTTGTGGTTTGTGCCCTTTGCGCCGTATTAGTTTCGATTGTTTAGCTTTGTGTGAGTACCTATATTTTTTGGTTAAAGAAGTTTTTTAGATTGATAAAAACCTTCTTATTTTAGTGATTAGTGTTTATTAAATTGTGACTATAATTTTGTGTTTGTTGTTTGTTACTTATAATATCGTAACAAAATGATTAGAGGTTGTATGGTTTTATCTTGCAAATCCAAGGGTAACATACCCGGCATTTTTTACTTTAGGTAAGTATTTCTTATATTTAAATTCTGTGCTTCGTATAAGACGTAATCCAAAAAAATAATAATATATTAATTATGAATAATAGAACAATGAAAATTTCATAGGAAATAGCAGTGAGAAAAGTAAGGCAATCTTAACTATCTTTTAGATGATTTCCACAATGTTTGTGTATTTCTGTGGATTATTAAAAAGAAATAAGATTTACATTTAGGTACTTTTATTTCATTTAATAATTTAGTACATTATTTTAAAGGATCAAAATTATTAATTACTGGGCAGACCAGGCAAATTTTAATATATACAGGTCCCTCTAATTGAATGAAAGAAAGTACAATTTTATGTTAAATTTCCTTATTTGCTTTTTCTGTATTTGTTTAAAAGAAATTAGATTTTTGGTTTCTTAAATTTTACATTATCAACTTTTAAGCTCGACATACTGTAGACACATAATATTTAACGGATACTGTTAAATGGATACCCAGGTACCAAAGATTACTAAAACATTTTTAACCACTATTATTCTGTCTCATGAAAGTTTGTTATTAGTGAAAAAGGGTATGCCTAAAAAACAGTTTTAAAAATTTTCACTTTTTAATGTACAACCAGAATCTTAGGATTAGATTAAACTCATTTACACTGTCTTACCGTTCTTTTTTAAAACAAAATTGGTAATAAGTACATAAAAATATCATACAATGTTTGAAATTTATTTTAAAAAATCGTGTTTTTATTTATTTACAAATATTTTTGGTAAAAAAAACAAAAATCACAAAAATATCGACCATTTAAATGGAAGGCTTCTTTCCATATTATATCAGGGTGATATAAAAATCCAATATTACACAAAAAAATTTTAAATATTCTATGGTAGTATCGTTTAATAACCATAAAGTATTTTTATTGCTTTTGATAAAAAAGGTAACGGTTTGAAGATAGCACGGAATTACGTATTACGATTGCCAGAATCAAGTCGGGAGCCAAATTTTAGCACGGAACTAGGGGTAAACTCAAGGATTGGCAAAATAACGATTAATTCTATAAATTAAAGGCTGCCATGCAAACTAATATCCTTTACCCATCTCATAATAAGAAAATGAAACAGTTTTTATTTCTAGCACCTTTCTTTTATTTTAAAAATTTATCCTTAGAGCAGAAAATGCTTTAATATGCCGTAATATCTTACATTTACCTTAATTTAAATTGTTATCTTTTACTGCATATGAAAAAAGGCCCGATTGTTTATTGTGATGGGCGAATTTGAAGGACTTCCAAAGCAAGCTGCGGCGTCGTTGTGTTGTCATGGGAACTGCGACCTATGTTTCATATTCCAGCCTTTGACTTTACTGTCCATGGGCAGATTTTTAACAGTCCAGCCGCAGATCAAGAGGAAATTTTTTTTTGTACGAGGGCTCCCATCCAGTAGAGACTGCGTTGTGATTGTATTTGAAACATTTGTTTTCTTTTAAATTTATACTTTTGCATGTTTTTTTAAATAAATATATGTATAATAAAACATTTTTTTTCATTAATTTATAGTAAATATAAAAATTAAATAAAAATATGTACGTTTCTGATTTTTTTTTGAAGGGGATGCGTCAGCGGGTTGCCCTTTTCCCGTGCGCCACTGGGCTGGCTATCGCTTGACTTAAATCCTATTGATCACGTTTGGGATATGTTAAAAGGCGTGTTAAGTGCAAGGAAGTTAAAGGGGGATGAAAACCCAATGAAAATAATGTCAGAGTTGGCCCCGCCGATTCTGCGCAATAACAAAATTCAACGAAATATTTTATGTGTTCCTTTTCTTACACACTGATAAAACAGTGTG
>JAHBCN010018772.1:0-16644 GCA_019359885.1 Listronotus oregonensis
TAAAAATAACTAATACTTTTAATTTTAGTCAGTCAGATGTCACCTATCGAACGAAGTGGACGGTCTCGTTATTCAAATAAGACTGGGAAAGGTTTAGTTAACTCATTAATTAATAAACTTCCTTTCGAGTTACACATTCCCGGCTATCAATATTGTGGTCCGGGTACAAAAGTAGAAAAACGTGTAGCACGAGGCGATCGGGTATTAACCCATTGGATGTTGCATGCAAGAAACACGATATAACTTATTTAAATAATAAAAATAATTTAAAGGTACGTCATCAAGCTGACTACGAGTTGGAGCAGCGAGCTTGGGAGCGAGTAAAATCAAAAGAAGCGAGCGCTAGTGAAAAGGCTGCTGCTTGGTTAGTCACAAACATAATGAAAGGCAAACAACGTTTCGGTATGGGTGTTAAAAAAATGTCTGAAAGAAGAAAAACATCGTCATGTAAGAGAAAGGGGAAACGTAAGTGTGGGCCCGTAAAAAAAGTTGCATTCGGATCAGCTCTTAGACAACCTATACGCTCAGAATTACGAAAAGCTGGTGGTAACAAACTTATTGAAAAAAATTTAATGAAAGCATCAAAAATCGCTTTTAGTGTTGCACGTAAGTCTTTAAAAGCTGTGGGTGGTAAACGAAAAATCCGCACCCCCAGAATTATACCAATACCGAAGCAGGGTGGTATATTACCTTTGATCCCTATATTTGCTGGTCTTTCAGCTTTAGGATCTTTAGCAGGTGGGGCGGCTGGAATTGTACGTGCAATTAGAACCGTGAAAAATGAGAAACAAAATAAAACTGGATCATCATTACAAATAAACTCATCGAAAAATGGTTTCGGTCTCTTTCTCAAACCGTATCGATCCGGTTTGGGTTTATACATGAGTAATAAGAGCAAACAAAAAACTAATAAAGTCCCTACCCCAGCGTCCACTATCCAATATAGATTTGGAACATTATGCTGCCCAGATGAAAATACCACATTTCAGAGGTGTATTTATGCGTGATTTTCTACCCTTACGTGGACCTAGACGATGTGAATCGGCAATTGTTAATTTGGATAGTATGCAGGGAGTGGGGACGCACTGGGTAGCATATAGGAAGCTTGCATCACATGTAACTTACTACGACAGCTTTGGTGACTTAAAACCACCTTTGGAATTAATAAAATACCTGAAAACCGGTCTTGAAGCAGCTAAAAATATCGAGTATACATATCAACAACAACAAAAGTTTGGCACAGTCTGGTGTGGACATTTGTGCTTACAGTTTCTCTCTACATAACAAAATGTCTTTAAATCCTAAAATGGATCGTGAAAGTTACAAGAAAATGCATTTATCTCTTAAAGCGTTTTCTCGTTGTGATAACAGTTTGTTAAAAATGACGTCATCAGAACTGGAAAACATGCCTAAAGAAGTAATGATTGCTTGTACCCCCAAAGAAATCGCCCTAGTTTGGGATAAGCTACCGACACATTTGAAAAACGATATTGATATACTAAAATATCAATATTCTACGGAGCAGTATAAACTTGTTAAAGAAGATGGTAATATGGTGAAAAGGTTATTTTGCTGTTATTGTAAAGTAAATGATATAAATATACATTCAGAAAAACCCATACAACCACCAAAACCAATAAAAAGATTTAAAAGTTTGAATTGTTTAATTTGTTGTTGTAAGCAGCAATAAAAATACCTATAGTGGTATAATTAGCATCAGTCATGTCGCACACATTCACCCTGACGGGACAAAATAGTGTCTTAAGCTCAAACTTTTTTCCACCAATCGAGTTGAATGCATCGAGTCAGTATGGTTTGGCACTTTTGGGATTCTACAGCTATAATTCTATTTTTAACGTTACTGAAAGAAACAATTGTTTTGGATATAGAAAGGAAATAGAACAGAGGCCGATATTATTAAAAATAACTCCTGGAGCTTACGAAATAAGTAATATAGAAAAAGCAATGATTGCGGCATTACAAGTATCAACCAACGATGAAGACGAAAACATTTTCTCATTAATACCCAATAATAATACCCTAAGGTGTGAAATTAAGTCCAAATACATCATTGATTTCACTTGTGCACATAGCATTGGTAAAATAATTGGTTTTGATAGAGAGGTATTAAAAAGTAAAGAGAAACATGAATCCACATCACAAGTAGATATCATGAATGTTCGTATAATAAGAGTTGATTGTAACATAACAGCTGGGGCACATTTAAATTCGGAAGAATGTCATATATTATACGAATTCGATATTGACGTTGAACCTGGATATAAAATTACAAAAGAACCTCAAAATATCATTTATATGCCGCTTACTCCCACTGGTCGTCAGTTTATTGACAACATTACACTACGCATCTTGGATGATAACGGTGACCTTATAGACTTCAGAGGAGAAAAAATTATTGTTAAGTTGGAATTGAAAAAAATTGTCTAAGTATGGGTTTTTGCTTTAATAGACAATTACATTTGTTATCTTCAATACAACAAAAGCAAAAGGATAAAAATAAAAAAACACGGCTATCAACAATCATTCGTAGTTCGAATCTCACAGCGAAAGGACAATATCGCAGTCAGCGACAACGACGACTGCTCTCCAAAAGGGATTTAAATTTTTTAAAGTCGATTGGGTTGAAGCCGAAAATAAATAAATAATGTTTGTGACAAGTGAGAAAATCGAAGTCTTCAATGAGCCTATCCTAGATAATTCAATTATAAGTTTACAAGAACACACTTATAAACCTTATGGTTCACCATCATTTCAAAATTCGGATGAAATACGTATTCCAGTACATTTTCAAGATATAATTTTGGATATATCTGATAGCTACATTTATATTGAAGGCACTTTTGAGCCTAAAGATGCAACTAAAAAATGTTGGTTATCCAACAACGCCTTAGCTTTTTATTTGATGAAATCCGTTATGAAATGGGTGGTGAACAAGTCGCAGTTGTACGAAAACCCGGAATCACAACAGCTTTAAAAACAATGGTTTCATTTGGCACCAATCAAGCAAAAAGTCTTTTACCATTGGGCTGGGGATTAAAAGAAGACAACCAAGCTATTTTGGATAAGACAAACCACATTTTTTCGGGTAAATTACCACTAAAGTATCTTATGGGATTTGCCGAAGATTACCATAAAGGTATTTTCAATATTAAGCAGGAGTTAATTTTAATAATTGCTCGTACTTTTGCAAACTCCTATATTGGTGAGTGTGATGCAGATGTAAAAATAACTAAAATCGAGTGGAAAATTCGTCATATTATTCCCGATGATCGCCAAAAGTTAAAAATTATGTCCCGTATAAACAAAGGTGTAAACAATGCAAATATCCAGATGTCTTACCGAAATTGGGATCTATATCAACTTCCTAGCCTTCGACAAACTTCATCAGATGTTTGGGCTGTTAGGACTAGTACGAGTTTGGAAAAACCTCGATACATCATAATTTCTTTTCAAAGTAATAACAATATTGATAACAGAGAAATGGAGCAACTCAATTTACTTCTGCTGATATAAGTGATCTTAGACTTTACCTAAATTCTACAGTATACCCATACGAAAGATGGAACTTTGATTTTTCGAAAAAACTGTATGCCTCAGCCTATTATGCCTATGAAAATTTCCAGTCCAGTTTTTATGGACGTGAAACAAGCGATCCTATGATGGATTTAACAGAATATTTTAAAAATCCTGTGTTTGTCATTGATTGCAGTCATCAGCCAGAAGCCATCAAATCTTCTACGGTCGATGTAAAGTTGGAATTTCAAACGAGCAAGAGCCAATTTCCGAAAGACACTAAAGTAAACGCATTAATTATACATGATTCATTTTTTTCTTATAATATTCTTAATGGAACTATAACAAATAAATTCATCTAATAAAAGTAATTTAGGTAATTTAAGACTCTTATTGTTTTTTAAATTATTTTTGTATTAATGTAGTATAGCTATTTTTATATTTTGGTTAAGAGTATCATTAAAATAAACGTATATTATACTAAACAGAGTTTTATTTATTAAATAAAGGCACAACAATTTTTATTAAGAAAGTTTTTTCGAAAAACAAAAAAAAAATAAAAAATGACCAAAATTTTTTCTAAGTCCTAGAAAATTATCACCGCATTAAAAAGGGAAAAAATCTCGTTTAGGAGTTAAGATACGGCATAAAGAAAAATAACTAAAAATGTTTGCCAGAGTAAAATGAATAATTTTTAATAGGAAAGTTTTTTCGAAAAAACAAAAAATTAAAAAATTCAAAAATTTTTTCTAAGTCCCGGGAAATGGGGGATTTTTTTTTTTTTTAGAAAACACTCAAAGTTGGGTCGGCATATTATAAAAGTCAGTAAGCTGAAACTTTTTACAATATAACATTTTTTCATAAAGTTAACAGAAAGGGTTGAAATATGGGATGGAAAACTTTAAATAAGTCAGAAATATTCTAAGTGTTGAGAATAAAAAAATCGGGGTTAATGGGAAAAATATTAACGTTAGGAAAAATTGGACAAACCACGTGGTCCTTAGAATTTGCTTAATTTCCTAAAAAAACACAAAAAAAACATGAAATAAAAAAATATGGGAAATTTGGGGGGCAGTGAATAATGGGGAAAGGGGGGCTGAAATAAAAAAAAGTTTTAAATAAAAAAGTTTTGAATTGGAAAAACAGAAAACTTATATAGAGTGATAAATTTTGATAAAACATTTAAAAAAGCTATAAATTAAAAAACCAATCTTAAAAAAATAGCAACAAAAAAGCTTTGACTTTGGGCGCCCGAGGCGACAATATGAAACATTTATTTAAAAAATTTTATAAGAAAGAATTAAAGATTGGAATTTTTTGTACGACCAAATTTTTTTTTAGAATGATCGGAGAAAAACCAGAAATATACCTTTTTTTTATTTTCCGGAAAATGCAAATTTGAACCGCTGTAAGTCGGTTAGTTTTGAAGATAAAACAAAATGACAAAACACGTATATATTCATTTTGAATAAAGAATTAGATAAAAAGGTAAAAAAACTTCATGTCTAAAAAAAGCCGGAAAAATACTGGGAAAATTTGTCGGAAAATGGTCAAGGAATGAAAATAGTTAAACGAAAATATGCGCAAACGATTTTAAAGCCCCAGGGTGTGGGAGGGGAAGAGGGGGTGGCATGGAGGTGGGCGGAGGTGGGCGGCTCGCGGTTAGCGCAGTAGTTTTTTTTTTAAGGACCAAAGCCTGCGCATTAGCTATCTTGTAAATGGAGCAAAAAAATGGCACTTTTAGTCTGGAAATAAGTAAAAGAGGTGAAACGTAAACTTTTCTCAAGAATAAAATTTTTTGTGCAGTGTTGCCAAGTGTGTCAAAAAAATTGTTAAACATTGCAGAAAAATCAATTTTTGTCACTTTTAATTTTTAATAAAAAACGAAATCTGAAATGTGTAGATAGAAATTTTGTGGCCTTTTATGACCTATAACTTTTTTTGATAGGGTGTTTTTTAAAGCCAATGTCATGCACATTAGATGCAAATTTTTTATTCTCAACACTTAGAATATTTCTGACATATTTAAAGTTTTCCATCCCATATTTCAACCCTTTCTGTTAACTTTATGAAAAAATGTTATATTGTAAAAAGTTTCAGCTTACTGACTTTTATAATATGCCGACCCAACTTTGAGTGTTTTCTAAAAAAAAAAAAAATCCCCCATTTCCCGGGACTTAGAAAAAATTTTTGAATTTTTTAATTTTTTGTTTTTTCGAAAAAACTTTCCTATTAAAAATTATTCATTTTACTCTGGCAAACATTTTTAGTTATTTTTCTTTATGCCGTATCTTAACTCCTAAACGAGATTTTTCCCTTTTTAATTCGGTTATATATTTTCTAGGACTTAGAAAAAATTTTGGTAATTTTTTAATTTTTTGTTTTTCGAAAAACTTTCTTAATAAAAATTGTTTATTTTACTCTGACCAACATTTTTAGTTATCTTTGTTTATTTCGTAGCTCAACTCCTAAACGAGATTTTTGTATTTATATAACTTAAGCTACTAATTGTTCCTAAATTTAAAAAGAGTTTATTTATATTTTGTGATTTTAAAAATTCAAAAATGGTCTGAAGCGTATTTTTTGCTTGCTCAATATAATCTTGATGTAATATATGTGTTATTAATAATACTATTTTTTAAATAAGGGTGTCAGGAGTGGAAATTAAACACTGTATAGTTTTAATAAATAAATAAATAAATTTATTTAATAAATAAAAAAACATTATTAAATACAAAAACATTATTGCCTAAAAACTACTTAACCTTACTAAACTAAAATTATTTTTTTAGCTGGCCGCAACATTAATGCCTAAATATTACTATAACTAAACTAAACTAAACTAAAATTAAAACTGTTAAACTAATTATGTGTCCAAGCACGGTATACCGAGCTTGTTATAGAAGGACAACTCCTTACGTGTTAGAGCAGCTTCTCTTTTTAATCTGATAAGTCGTTGCTCTTCTTTAGCAAGCTCGGCTTTTAGTTCTTTAAATTTTAACTCACAAGCACTCACTTCGCAATCTTGCTCCTGTTTTAATTGAAGTAATTGGTCCCTATCCTTTATAGCCGCTGCCAAAGTAGCCCGTCTTCTCGGACATTGCACCTGGTTTAACCACTCTGGTTGGTTGAGTGGTTTGACGTCCTCAGCAGCGGCAAGTGGTGCTTGCAGTGATGTTGATGGATTGGTCTTCGGCTCATACATTTTTTTGGTGTATTTTCTTGAACTTGAATCGGTGGTGGTGGCGGCCATTTTTCTTTTTTGCAGCTTTTTCCTGCCAAATTGAAGCACCGGCGATGCTGGTCTGACAAAGTCGCCACCACATGAAGAAGAAGAAGAAGACGAAGAAGCGACACTATTTGTTTTAACCACTTCTTTTTCAGTACCAAGTGGGGCCGTTAATATTTTTCGCAAAATTGTTTTAGCTGGCCGCACAACTACATCGCTTAACACGCGAATATTTTTCTCTTTTTCTTCTTCTTCTTCTTTTTTGTCATTCCCATTCCCATTATTTGTGGGAAATGCACATAATAATTGGTCTATCGCCATTGACACCTCCTGGCTTGCCGTCGGCCCATTAACAACTTCCGACATCGGAAGATTCATTTCTAACATCTCCTCCTCTAAGTGTTCTTGGGTAGAATCCCCAAGTCCCAATAAAGATAAAATGTCTTCTTGACTCATCGTAAAATTAAAAACTTTTTTTAAAATTAACACCACAAACTGACTTCAATAATGTACCGCGAATAAGGTTTGGGTTAAACTGATTTCTGTTTCGTAACCAACCCATCTTTGTACTAAAACTCGAGGCCACACCTCATTGTTCGAGTGGTGGTGGTAATGACTTTCAATGCCCTTGACTCGAGGCCACACCTCATTGTTCAGTGGTGGTGGCAATGACTTTCGATGCACCTGCCAAGGATAAATTCCTTTCTAACTTCGAGAATGTCGATGTATTGATTGTGGGTGGTATGCCCTTTCCTTTATTAGAGGGTTGTGACTTTTGATACACCTGCCTAGGTTAAGTTCCTTTTAGCTTCGAGAATGTCGGATCCTTTTCTATCTGACTTCGGTTTATGATTAGGTAATAAAACCCTCTTTTATTTACGTGCTCACAAACACTTAAACAATGACAAAAATATTTGAAAAACAGTTAGTGTAAACTTAGAGCCTTACAAATATAATAAAAAAATTAAATATTGCAGTAAATAAATAAATAAATAAATAAATAAATAAATAAATAAATAAATACATAAATAAATACAACTAAATAAAGGTGTGGATTTTCCAGTGTAAGTTTATTGTTCTTATTACTGCTGTTGTGTTAAAAACGTTTCAAACACCCCCAATAAAGCTTGTAAATTTTGCTCGTTCGTAAGAAACGATTCTAGCACAACTTCTAGATTGTTGATATTTTCGTTGGGATCAGTTTGGTAAAATTGTACGTCTGTATGACCCCATGGTAGAGTTTTTGTAGATGTTGGAATTACATAACGCTTATCATCTTTATCGCTTAAAGCTACCTTATTTATCAGTTTTGTATAAACATCATGTAATTCACTGCGAAAGGTTTTCATCTTTCGAAAAATTAAACCACCGTGTTCAACGATGTTTTTGTAATCTTCCATGTGAAGTTCCTTTTCAATTACTGACTTTTTAATACCTTTAGCTTTTTTTAGCTCATTATTTAAAGACTTAACGTAATAAGCCTTGGCCCCGGTGCCATAAAAACCAATAATCGGATCCCCGGAAATTCGTCTTTCATCTTACCAGGCACAGATACACTTTTAATTATATTAAATGGATTTTGTTCTTGGTAATTTGAAGTGTCAAATTTATTAGGGTTTTCTGAAATTACGCGATAAAAATCATCGGTGAACACTTTTAAAATAAGTGAATCCGTGTCAGTGTACAGCAAAGATGCATTATCACCAAATTTTTGCTTTATAAAATTATAAAAAAGTCATACATAACTGTTTTCGAAATGTCAAGTATGGAAAACCCAATGTATATTGGTTTATTATATAAAATTTTAACTTTGGACATATGTATGGCGACAAAGTCTTCGGTAAAAATGGAACAAGTATTAAAGTTGGGTCGAGCAATTAACGCTCTTGCTCCAGGTTTACCGACGGAATTGTCCCAGTTCGTAATTAATCGGATATCTTTGCGATTTTCCACATTTTCCATTGTTTTACCGAAAACAGCATTTATGAACAATTTAAATAAATCCCTACCAAACTTTGTCGTTGCCGAATTTCGTAAAACTGTATTAAAGTCGACGTATGTCTTTAACCATTTTGATTGTTGAAAAGTTAATATTCTATGTGTCCTCATTACCATTAGCCCATTGTTGATGGCTTGCTTTAAAGTTCTATAGTGGACAATATACCGTTTTTTATCATTTAAGTTAGAATTAATTTTTTGCATTTGCTGTTTTCTATTGGTGGGATGATGTTTTCCACTAAAAATGGTAGATCTGAATGTGTATCATGCAGTTCTTCTGGATAATGCACATCCACTTCTAAAACATACCCCTGTGGACTATCATCGTCAATGGCCATAATATTTAAATTTAAAATTTCATAATCGGATAGCCATCTAAAACCAGCAAATGGTAATGATTGGGACATACTATGACCATAAAGATTGGTTGCATCTAAATACATAATAAATGATTCTGGTTCCGCGGGATTGTAGTTTGGTAAATATTTATTATTAGCAATATGCTTAGGATAGAACAACAGATGTGACATGCTTCATTTTTTCAAAGGTATTCGAGGAAAATTAAGTCAGGGGCGGAGAATATTATAATAATAAATATTTACCAAACAATCCCGCGGAACCAGAATCATTTATTATGTTTTTTGGGGGCCCAATCTTTATGGTCTGTATGTCCCAATCATTACCATTTGCTGGTTTTAGATGGTTTATCCGATATGAAATTTTAAATTTAAATATTATGGCCATTGCCCCACAAAGGGATGTTTTAGAGTGGATGTGCAAAAGGTATGATGATCTACCATTTTAGTGGAAAATCATCCCACTAATAAAAACAGCAAATCAAATTAATTTTTAACTGAAAAAAAACGGTATATTCGCTCATATAGAACTAAAGCAAGCCTAACAATGGCTAATGGTAATGAGACACATAATGCTTTTCAACAATCAAATAGTTAAATGCCCTTTCTACAGTTTTTACGAAATTGTAAAATTTTGGGTAAGATTTATTTAAATTGTTCATAAATGCTGTTTTCGGAAAACAATGGAAAATTGTGGAAAATCCCGATTATTACAAACTGGGCAATTCCGTCGGTAAACCTGGAGCAAAAATTCGCCCCAACTTGTTCCATTTTATGTCAAAAGTTAAAATTTTATATAATAAACCAATATACGACATTTTTCGAAAACGGTTGTAATATGACTTTTTTATAATTTTATAAAGCTTTGGTGATAATACATCTGCTGTACACTTGTTACCCACACTTATTTTAAAAGTGTTCAAGATATTATCGCGAAATCAATTAAAAACCCCCTTAAAAAAATTTTGCCAAAAAAAAAACCAAAAAATAAATGTATCTTTTGGTAAGATAAAACGAATTTCCGGGGATCCATTTTTGTTTTTATGGCCCCCATGTGAGACAAAAAAATTTTAATTGAGTTACAAAAAAGGCTAAAAAGAAAAGGTAAAAAGTCAGAAATTTAGGGAACTTCACATGGAGATTACAAAAAACATCGTTGAGTACAGGTTTTGAAATTTTTCAAAAAACAAATTTTTAGCAATGTTTAAAAACTGATAAATAAGGAACTTTAAGCGAAAAGATGATAAGCTTTATGAAATTTAAAAACCCCCAAATTCTACCATGGTCATGACACAAAACCAAACTATCAACGAAAATATCACAATCTAAAATTTGTCGAATCTTTACAAATTTAGAAATTGTTTGCAGTAAAGGAACGAAAATTAAGGAAAATTACGCAAATTTGTATTTATTTTGTATTTATTTATTTATTTATTTATTTATTTATTTATTTACTGCAATATTTAATTTTTTATTATATTTGTGGGTGGGTTTACCTAACTGTTTTTCAAATATTTTGTCATTGTTTAAGTTTTTTGGGGCCCGTAAATAAGAGGGTTTTATTACCCTAATCATAAACCGAATCGGAGAAAGTGCTCTCGAAGCTAAAGGATCAACTAGTCTGGTGTAAAGGAAGGACGTACCACCACAATCGATCATTCTCGAAGTTAGAAAGATTATCATGCAATCGGAGTCGATGCCACCACACTCGGACAATGAGTGTGTCAGAGACGTGAAATCATTACCACCACTCACTCGAACACAAGTGGGTTGAGTTACGACGAAATCGGTTTAACCCAAACCTTATTCGCATTAGAAGTCGGTTTGTGTGTTATTTTAAAAAAGTTTTAATTACGACATAATGCATTTATTGACAGATCATTTGAACTGGGACTACACTTAAGAAGCGAAAATCTTCCGATGTCGGAGAGATGAATGGGCCGACGTCAGAAGGTGTAATGGCGGGACAATGAATGTATTATGTGCATTTCCCACAATAATGGGAATGAGAATGACAAAAGAGAAGAGAGAAAGAAGTATTCGCGATGTTTGTGTAGTTGTGCGGCCAGCTAAAACAATTTTGCGAAAATTACGGCCCCACTATTGTACTAAAGAAGTGGTTCTGTCTCTTCTTCTTCTTCTTCTGTGGTGGCGACTTGTCAGACCAGCATCGCCGGTGCTTGGCAGGAAAAAAACGCAAAAAAAAGTGTCAAGTTCAAGAAAATACACCAAAAAGTATGAGAAAGACATCAACATCACTGCAAGCACCACTTGCGCTGCTGAGGACGTCAAGCACTCAACCAACAAAGTGGTTAAACCAGTGCAACTGTCGGAAGACAGACTTTGGCAGCAACTTTTACAAGGATGACAATTACTTCAATTAAAACAGGAGCAAGATGAGTGAAGTGCTTGATAGTTAAAATTTAAAGAACTAAAAGCCGAGCTTGCTAAAGAGAGCAACGCTATCAGGTAAAGAAAACTCTCCTACTCGTAAGGAGTTGTCCTTAAGCTCGGTATACACGATCTGAATAGTTAGTTTTAATTTTGAGTTTAGTTTAGTTTAGTTATAGTAATATTTAGGCATTAATGTTGCGGCTATAAACTAAAATTTTTAGTTTAGTAGATTTTAGGCAATAATGTTTTTTGTATTTAATGTTTTTATTTATTAAATAATTATTTATTTATTTATTAAAACTATACAGTGTTTAATTTCACTCTGATCACTTATTTAAAATAGTATTATTAATAACACATATATTCATCAAGATATATTGAGCAACAAAAATACGCTTCAGGAATTTTTTAAAATCACAAAATATAAATAAACTCTTTTAAAATTTAGAAAGTTAGTGTAAGTTATATAAATACAAAAATCTCTTTAAGTTGAGCTACGAAATAACAAAGATAACTAAAATGTTGTGAAATCAAAATAAACAATTTTATTAAGAAAGTTTTTCGAAAAACAAAAAAATTAAAAAATTACCAAAATTTTCTAAGTCTAGAAATATATAACCGAATTAAAAAGGGGAAAAATCTCGTTTAGGAGTTAAGATACGGCATAAGAAAAATAACTAAAAATGTTTGCCAGAGTAAAATGAATAATTTTTAATAGGAAAGTTTTTTCGAAAAAACAAAAAATTAAAAAATTCAAAAATTTTTCTAAGTCCCGAATGGAGGATTTTTTTTTTTTTTAGAAAACACTCAAAGTTGAGTCGGCATATTATAAAGTCAGTAAGCTGAAACTTTTTACAATATAACATTTTTTCATAAGTTAACAGAAAGGGTTGAAATATGGGATGGAAAACTTTAAATATGTCAAAGAAATATTCTAAGTGTTGAGAATAAAAAATTTGCATCTAATGTCATGACATTGGCTTTAAAAACACCCTATCAAAAAAAGTTATAGGTCATAAAAGGCCACAAAATTTCTATCTACACATTTCAGATTTCGTTTTTATTAAAATTAAAAGTGACAAAAATTGATTTTTTCTGCAATGTTTAACAATTTTTTTGACACCTTGGCAACACTGCACAAAAAATTTTATTCTTGAGAAAAGTTTACGTTTCACCTCTTTTACTTATTTCCAGACTAAAAGTGCCATTTTTTTGCTCCATTTACAAGATAGCTAATGCGCAGGCTTTGGTCCAAAAAAAAACTACTGAGCAACCGCGAGCCCCACCCCCCCACCCAAATACCCCTCTTCCCCCTCCCCACCCTGGGGCTTAAAATCGTTTTATTTTCGTTTAACTATTTCATATGCCATTTTCGACAAATTTTCCCAGTATTTTTCCGGCTTTTTTAGACATGAAGTTTTTACCTTTTTATCTAATTCTTTATTCAAAATGAATATATACGTGTTTTGTCATTTGATCTTCAAACTAACCGACTTACAGCGGTTCAAATTTGCATTTCGGAAAATAAAAAGATATTTCGGGTTTTTTTCTCCGATCATTCTAAAAAAATTTGGTCGTACAAAAATTCAATCTTTAATTCTTTCTTATAAAATTTTTTAAATAAATGTTTCATATTGTCGCCTCGGGCGCCCAAAGTCAAAGCTTTTTTGTTGCTATTTTTTAAGTTTGGGTTTTTTTTAATTTATAGCTTTTTAAATGTTTTACCCAAAATTTATCACTCTATATAAGTTTTCTGTTTTTCCAATTCAAAACTTTTTTATTTAAAACTTTTTTTATTTAGCCCCCTTTCCCCATTATTCACTGCCCCCCAAATTTCCCATATTTTTTTTCATGTTTTTTTGTTTTTTTAGGAAATTAAGCAAATTCTGAGACCACTTGGTTTGTCCAATTTTTCTAACGTTATTTTTCCCTTTAAACCCCGTTTTTTTATTCTCAACATTAAATATTTCAAACCCCTTTTTTAAAATTTTTCCCCATCCCATATTTCAACCCTTTCTGTTAACATGAAAAAATGTTATATTGAAAAAAGTTTCAGCTTACTGACTTTATAATATGCCGACCCAATTTTTGAGTGTTTTCAAAAAAAAAAAAAAAAAATCCCCCCTTTTCCCCGGGACTTAGAAAAAATTTTTGAATTTTTTAATTTTTTGTTTTTCAAAAAAACTTTCCTATTAAAAATTATTCATTTTACTCGGGCCCAAACATTTTTAGTTTTTTTTTTCTTTATGCCGTATCTTAACTCCTAAACGAGATTTTTTCCCTTTTTAATGCGGTGAAAATTTTTTCTAGGACTTAAAAAAAATTTTGGTAATTTTTTATTTTTTTTTGTTTTTCGAAAAAACTTTCTTAATAAAAATTGTTGTGCCTTTTTTTTAAAAAAAAACTCTGTTTAGTATAATATACGTTTATTTTAATGATACTCTTAACCAAAATATAAAAATAGCTATACTACATTAATACAAAAATAATTTAAAAACAATAAGAGTCTTAAATTACCTAAATTACTTTTATTAGATGAATTTATTTTTTTATAGTTCCATTAAGAATATTATAAGAAAAAATGAATCATGTATAATTAATGCGTTTACTTTGTGTCTTTCGAAAAGGCTCTTGCTCGTTGAAATTCCAACTTTACATCGACCGTAGAAGATTTGATGGCTTCTGGCTGATGACTGCAATCAATGACAAACACAGGATTTTTTTAAAAAATTCTGTTAAATCCATCATAGGATCGCTTGTTTCACGTCCATAAAAACTGGACTGGGGAAAATTTCATAGGCAAAAAGGCTGAGGCATACAGTTTTTTCGAAAAATCAAAGTTCCATCTTTCGTATGGGATACTGTAGAATTTAGGTAAAAATCTAAGATCACTTATATCAGCAGAAGTAAATTGAGTTGCTCCATTTCTCTGTTATCAATATTGTTATTCTTTGAAAAGAATTATGATGTATCAGTTTTTCAAACTCGTACTAGTCCTAACACCCAAACATCTGATGAAGTTTGTCGAAGGCTAGGGTTTAATAGACCCAATTTCGGTAAAAACATCTGGATATTTGCATTGTTTACACCTTTGTTTATACGGGACATAATTTTTTTAAATTTTGGCGATCATCGGGAATAATATGACGAATTTTCCACTCGATTTTAGTTATTTTTACATCTGCATCACACTCACCAATATAGGAGTTTGCAAAAGTACGAGCAATTATTAAAATTAACTCCTGCTTAATATTGAAAATACCTTTATGGTAATCTTCGGCAAATCCCATAAGATACTTTAGTGGTAATTTCCCGAAAAAATGGGTTTGTCTTATCCAAAATAGCTTGGTTGTCTTCTTTTAACCCCAGCCCAATGTAAAGACTTTTTGCTTGATTGGTGCCAAATGAAACCATTGTTTTTAAAGCTGTTGTATTCGGGTTTTCGTACAACTGCGACTTGTTCACCACCCATTTCATAACGGATTTCATCAAATAAAAAAGCTAAGGCGTTTTGGATAACCAACATTTTTTAGTTGCATCTTTTCAAAAGTGCCTTCAATATAAATGTAGCTATCAGATATATCCAAAATTATATCTTGAAAATGTTTCTGGAATAATTTCATCCAATTTTGAAATGATGGTGAACCATAAGGTTTATAAAGTGTGTTCTTGTAAACTTATAATTGAATTATCTAGGAAAGGCTCATTGAAGACTTCGATTTTCTCACTTGTCACAAACATTATTTATTTATTTTCGGCTTAACCCTCGACTTTAAAAATTTAAATCCCTTTTGGGGAAGTCGTCGTTGTCGCTGACTGCGATATTGTCCTTTCGCTGTGAGATTCGAACTACGAATGATTGTTGATAGCCTTTTTTTTATTTTTATCCTTTTGCTTTTGTTGTATTGAAGATAACAAATGTAATTGTCTATTAAAGCAAAAACCCATACTTAGACAATTTTTTTCAATTCCAACTTAACAATAATTTTTCTCCTCTGAAGTCTATAAGGTCACCGTTATCATCCCAAAATCGTAGTTAATTTTAAAAAACGACCATGGGGGAAGCGGAAAAATGATATTTTATTTTTTTTTTTTTTCCGGTTCAAGTCTTCAATTGTATAATATATGACATTCTTCCAATTTAAATGTGCCCCAGCTTTTGTTACAATAATTTATTAACGAACATTATGATATCATTTATTGGAAAATTATGTTTCTCTTTCTTTTTTAAACCTCTTATCAAAACCAATTTTTTACCAACATGTGAAATAAACAATGATTTTTGGAAATTTAACCTTGGGTTTTTTGGGTTTTAAGAAAAATTTTTTCGTCTTTCGGGGGTAATGCCCAATTTTTTTTCTATTTTTATTTGAACCCCGGAGTTATTTTTAAAATATCGGCCCCTTTTTTTCCTTTTATACAAAAAATTGTTTCTTTCAGTAAGTTAAAAATAAAATTGGGCCCTAAAAATGCCGTGCATTCAACTCGATTGGTGGAAAAAAAATTTAGCTTAAAATATTTTGTCCCTCGGGGAAGGGGGAATGACTGACAATTTACCCTTAGGTATTTTTTTTCTGCTTCAACAACAAATTAAACAATTAAACAAATCTTTTTTTTTTTGGGGTTTATGGGTTTTTTGAATGTATATTTTTTTTACTTTACAATAAACAAAAAACCTTTTCCCATATTACCTCTTCTTTAACAAGTTTATACTCTCCGAATATTGATATTTTAGTATATCAATATGTTTTAAAAATTTTGGGGTTTTTAAAAGGGCGATTTCGGGGGACAAAATCTTACTTTTTGGCATGTTTTCCGTTCTTTTCGTTTTTTAACAAACTGTTTTCCCCAACGAGAAAAAGCTTTAAAGATAAATGCATTTTTTTTAAAAATTTTCCCATCCATTTTGGATTTAAAACATTTTGATTAAAAATGAAACACAAATGTCCCCAAGATTGCCAAACTTTTTTTTGTTGTTTTGATATGAAAGCTGCTTCAAAGGTTTCGGTTTTTTTAATTCCAAAGGTTTTTTTAATCACCAAAGGGCGTAGTAAGTTACATGTGATGCAAGCTTCCATATGCTACCCAGTGCGTCCCCCCCCCCTCATACTTCCAAATTAACAATTCCGATTC
>JAHBCN010018773.1:0-16676 GCA_019359885.1 Listronotus oregonensis
GCACAGCCGCTCAAACTAGGTCGGATGGAAGCAGGGAACCTCTATCTGCCGAACGAGACCCGCTGCGACTTGATCGCCCGGCGGTAGAGGGTCCAAAATTAATTAAAACTACCCCATTGTCAGAACCAATGGTGGGTGACAAAAAGGGGACGAATAAAAAAATATAATAACCCAAGACATAACCATTAGGGCGGCTAATGAGCCCAAACGAGGTGTGGCGTGGTCCGGGGATTCTGCAGAAGATCCGATGGGGGCCAGCGCGCCTCAATATTACTGTAACTTTGCAATTCCGGATACTGTAGCCGTCAATGCGTTAAAAACACTAGAGCAAAGGCGTATTGAACGCGACGCGCGACGCCGAGCGGCGTGGAGAGGTTCAGCGCCAGAGAGTTCTGAACCAATTTGTATTAATGAGCGAAACCGGTTACGAATGAAAGCGCGAAATGGGGAGCTTTCTGGCCCATGCCGAGTCAAAATCAAGGCTCGCGACCCTGAGAAGAACCAAGTTTCTGTTAATGACGCTGAGTCTCTAAGAAATGAAAATCCCCATTCATTTAACGTACGAAAACACGTTCACGGGAACATCCGGTCCGGAATTCAGTGGGAGAGTGTATTTGTTTTATTTAGTGGCATCCACATACGACTGGTCTACAATCGTATACCACGCGACTAATAATTGTGTTAGTTTTTTTAGCCGACACGGAAATTCAAATAATTTTTTCCAATTTTATTAGGGTAAGTAATATTTTGTTTTTTTTATTTGTTTTTTTTGTTTCACATTGAAGTTTTCAATTCAGATAATTTTCTTTATTAAGTAGATATTCAGTATGGTTTTTGTTCACGTTTTCTCTTTTATTTCAGAAATAGTTATGTCTGCCCCTAAAAAGAGGCGGGTCAAAAGTAGAGACCCGGAAGTTTGGATGAAATGGTATAAGCAGGAATCAAGCGCCGAAGAGAGTCCTTCGCTGAAGAGCATAAAAACGAGGTAGAAGAAAGCATCGTGGAATTTAGTGATCATCATTCAGAGTCTGAGCAAGAAGTTTCAGACCAAAATTTATCATCGGACGAAGACGATTCAAATACGGATTTTTACCTTGGCAAAGATAAAACTACTAAGTGGAAAGAAACAGTAAATAATTTACAAGTGCGTGTTCGTTCTCACAATATTATTAAGCTTTCGCCTGGGCCCAAACGTGATGCTTGAAATGCAATATCTGCAATTGATTGTCTGAAACTCTTTCTGAACGACACTGTCATTGAGATAATAACCGCTTCAACCAACATATACATAGACAAGGTAAAAATAAATTTGAAAGAGACAGGGACGCTAGATTAACGGATAAAAGAGAATTATGTGCGTTTATTGGAATTTCGTTTTTGATTGGATCTGTCAGAAGTTCAAGGAAGAATGTTCAAAAAATTGGGGATAATTCAAAAGGCAGCGGTGTCGAATCCTGTTACTTTGCAATGAGCGAGAAAAGATTTAGATTTCTCATAAGGTGCATCAGGTTTGACTACATCAGAACAAGATATAAAAGAAGAGAAATAGATAAGTTAGCATCCATACGGGAACTTTTTGAAACATTTGTAGCCAACTTTCAAAATAACTTTGTGGCTAGTAAATACCTGACTGTAGATGAACAATTATTGGCATTTAGGGGTCGCTGTTCGTTCAAACAATTTATACCCAGTAAACCAGACCGATAGGGATTAAAAATGTTTGCGTTAGTGGACTTCGTACACATTTAACCTAGAGACCTATGTGGGAACTTAACCAGATGGACCCTACAAGCTTAGTAATTCTGCTAATGATATTGTTATGTAGTAGTGTAGTATTAGTACATCCTGTAGAAGGGACAAACCGAAACATTACTGGTGACAATTGGTTTACCAGTAAACCACTAGTAAAACCATTACTGGAGAAGAAAAAGCTAACCTATGTTGGTACGATAAGAAAAAATAAACGGGAAATACCTCCCGAGTTCTTACCAAAGAAGAACAGAGAGGAACGAACTTCAATTTTTGGTTTCCACAAGAACTGTACTATGGTTTCTTATTGTCCTCAAAAAAACAAGGCAGTTATACTGGTTTCGTCAATGCACCATGACAATGCTATCGATCCAGAAACAGGTGACCAAAGAAAGTCCGAAATAATAACATGCTACAATAAAACGAAAATAGGCGTAGATATAGTTGATCAAATGTGTGAAAAATACAATGTAGCTCGAAACACAAATCGGTGGCCAATGGTTATAATTTATGATTTGCTAAATATATGTGGAATTAACGCTTGCTGCGTATATAAAGCCAATCACCCTGAAGAAAAAGTTGTAAAAAATGATTTTATGGAGAAGTTTGCATGGGAACTAATAAAACCGCAGATAGAATACAGATCAACTATATAGTCTGTACCCAGGGAACTGAGGCGTCGAGCACGAGTCTTGCTTGGAGTTCCAGAAATTTTACCACCTATCCAAAATAGGCCAACAAATTACGTAGGAAGATGTTATATTTGTCCACGAAGTAGTAAAAAATCGAGAAGAAGATTGTGCAATAAATGTAGCGGGTATGCTTGTAAAGTTCATCTAAAAGATATGTGCACCGAATGTTTATCGGAATAAAACTATCATCTTTTTACGTTATAAGTAATACATTCTTATTCCTTTGCTATTAGGTATTATTATCTCTTACACATTTAATCCCTTTTGGTTCTTTATTACTGTTTAAAAAATATGTTAGCGAACATTTTCCTAAAATAAAGTTTAGCTTCTGTTACCATTTATGCTGAATGTTAATGAAAATGTAGAAAAGCATGAATATTTGTTTTATTTTCCTACCACAAAATATTAAAAACTTGGAATACAAAACAGTTTGTATACTATAGTAGTTACAATAATAAACATATATTTAAAATTAAGCCTATAGAATTATATAAAATAATAATTATATAAGCAAAGAACAATGGTTTACAACCGTAGACCACGCGACTAAACTCGTTTGTTAAACCAGCGCGCCTAACGTAGGGTTAATTTAAAAAAAATATATATTCTTTTTTGACATGTTACAGCACCATTTGTAACAAAGTAGTTAGCAAATTCATCTCATATTTCAACCGCTGTTTTATGACTACTTGACTGTGTAGGGCGTATTTGCTGAAATGCTCTTATATTCACGTCATCACTTTAAGATCCTGATATCACATTTCCTGTCACTAAATTTTCTCGATCAACTAAATTAGGTGTCATATATTTATTAGAAGTGTGTTTTCACCAATTGTGTAATGCACAGGATGCTTTTATTATTTGTGTGTATTCACCTTAACAGCAATAGGTCGCTCAAAAATTCTCCACTTTGATACCAATACACCAAATGCATTTTCAACGACTCGTCTTGCTCTTTTCTTTAGTTATTTCTTGGGTTGGAGGATATGGCTTCATTAAATATTTTTTAAGTAAAAATGCTTTATCTCTTAATACTACTTAAATTTGAGCTACCATTTTTTAATATTGACTGAAGAGTTGAATGAGGCAATATTGTTTCGTCTGCTGTTTTTCCATAATGTCCAACATTAATGTATCGAAAGTTTAAATTACTATCGCATAATACAAACAAAACTATGCTAAAATTTCCTTATAGTCGTAATATATAGAACCACTACCATTTGGACATCTCAAGATGCCATGCTTTTCATCAATTGCTCCAATGCATTGTAGAAAATTGCAAGGTTCTTTGAATTCTTTACAAATTTCATTCCACTCTTCACTAATATCCGGAAACTGAACCAATAAAAAACATTAATTTTATGTATAAGGTCGAATCAGAAAATACTTCAACAGATAGCCGAGAAAATACACCGGCCAAAGCTAGCTGTTCTCGCAGCTCATCTCAAACATAGAGTCAATCCTCATCCAATTTTCGACAGTCAATCCGAATAGAATCAGAAAATAAATTTGAAGTTTTTGGTCACAATGTTAGTCTTCAACTTTAAAAACTGCCATTACAGTACGCTCTAGAAATTTAAAAACTTATTGTGAAAGTTTTAAAATAGCAGCGAATACAGTACTTAACAGAAAAGTCACAACAAAAAGTAGTTGTAATTTATATACCTAATAATATTGATTTAATGGATTACTTTGACACCGAGAGAAAAAGGGATGAACCTGGACCATCGGACAATAACAAAAAATCTAGAAAAGAAGATATATTAGGTCACGCTATTCGCTCTTTGGGTGCATTGGAATCTGATGACGATGATTAGGATTTGCGCGTTTGACCTACTAACTTTTCCTTATGTTTCTACTTAAGTTTCTACTACTTTAGACCTTTCACTGGAGGCAGTCATTTTCTATCTGTCAATAATTTTTTAAATCCCCTTATGTTAAGATTATTTTTAATAAAAATATGTTAAGAATTGGTCTTAAGTACTTTGTTATACTTACCTTCATATATTCTTGAAGTGACTCGTAAATTGCGTCGCAGACATGGGGCAGGAATTTAGAAATACCACATTTAGGTACACGATACAATTCTTCCAATGTTCCAAGACTAGTTCCCGACGCCAGATATTAGAGCGTCACTTGAAATTTCAATTTTGCAGGCAGAGCGGCTCTAAACATGGTGTCATGCTTGGGTATTCTGGACGAAATCTTAGCCAATAAATTTAAGAATTGTACTTCGTTCATTGTTAGAAGAATATGGTACCGTTTATGATCTTCTGCAGCCAATTCTTTTAAGAGATTATTCGATGCGCCGTAAGCGCCTCTTCTGTGAATTCATTTTATAACCCACTCAACTGGTCGATGTCGATGCTTTTTTGTTTGTTATTTACTATATATATGATTATTTCGTATACAACTTTGCGCATAGCGGCAACCGCAACACGTCTTCTATTCATGATAAACACTGTACAAAGAACTAACTTGTATGCCACTAAAATCTTGTATGCAGGCTGCAAAGTTGAACATTACACACAACAAATTCATCATAATATAGACTCATACAATTCTGAATCTGAAAACGATTAGTCAAATAAATTTGTTTTTTTTTATTGTTACCCTTAGTATGAATAATTTGTCAAAAATATCGTATAAAAGTATTAATTTAGATTAACTAATTTTAAATACTTATTTATTTATGTGGTTGTTATCTTTTTACGTGTTATTCATAGTTTTTGCTTAAGCGGCATTTAGACGATCAATAAAATAATACTGTCAATACTATAAAATACTGACATTATTATTGACCATGTAAACGACGTATTGAAATATTGACGCTTAGTATTGAAGAATGACTTAAAATTCCATCAGTATCAATATTAGAGACGGGGTACTATCAGTATTATTAAAGGTCAAAACAAACACAAGTTCATTCCTTCTGTATTCAGTACTATTCAGTGTTACCGTTAAATTCGAATCGACGTCGAACGGATTGTGGGTTTAGTTAGACAATTCGTGGTAAAAAAGTGGAAATTGTCACTGAACCTGAGGTAAATAATAACCTAGAGAGCAACAAACACGTATTACAAAAATGTATTGAGATGCTCGAGTGTTCTTCAGAGCTATGGAACAGTAGCTTATATGAAGAAAAATTTGAGGTTTCGGGCACTGAAAAAACTATTGGAAATATACAAAAAAATTAAAAGTGCCGCAACAATTGAGAATGTACGAAAAAAATCAATACCCTTCAATCAAATTATCGAAAAGAGTTAAAGAAAATTAAAGACTCCAAACGAAGTGGGGCGGGAGCGGATGAAATATATGTACCAACGTCTTGGGCTTTTCATGCCCTTAGTTTTTCGGACAAATATGAAAAACCGCAAGCTAGCCAATCAAGTATTGCTGAAAAGGATAATGAAATTGAAACACAGGTTAGTTTTTAATGTATTTAGTTTATTTAACTTACTATAAATATAAAGTTTTTAGAGAAAACAAGGCAGGCACTTATAATTTTATTATTTATTGTTGAAATATGTACTATATAATTCCCATACTATTTTGGCGTCCAATTGTGAATTTCGTTTAGTATTAGTTCGCAAATGTAGTCCTAACTGTACTAACGGTTCTTTTTCTTGCCCAGAAGTGGTGTAAAACGTGGAAGAAAAAATTATGTAAATAGCAACAAGCCAATGTTACTGTAGATGCTTTTTCTGAAGCTAGTCAATGGGCTTTTGGAAGATGCCAAAACGAGAAGCTAGAATCCCAAAAGCATTTTCAACTACACAACGCGCAGCTGATAATCCCTTATTAACTATTTCCTCTTCTTTGCTGCAGTTTTTTTGAGAAAACGGTTTCATTAAATTCGGGTGCAAAGCAAATGCTTCGTCGGCAACAAACACATATGGAAAGAGTTCTTGTAAATTTGGCAATTCAGTTGGAGGAGCAACAGTTAATTTGCTCGCAATAATTTTCTATTCCTGGGAACTACTTGGCATCTGTAAAAGAAAAATATTTGTTTCGGACTGAATCCACACCATCAACCTCCAGTCATTCAACAATAAATGCAGAAACAATCTTCCCACTTCCAGAAGAGTCAGTAAATCGTAAAATAGGAAAAAAACGCAAGTCAGACGACCTTGCAAAGAAACACAACGAACTTTTGTCTTTAGCTTGTAACTACCTGGCGAAAGGAGATCGGCTTGGGGATCGGGATTTGAATATTGCAAAAGCCTAGGCTGAGAAACAAAGTAGGTTAACTGCAGACCAAAGAATGTTTGCTGAAAAGGCCGTTCTTTTGGAAGCTGAGATGGGACAATTACACAGATACTCTGTTAAGATCAACGAAACACCTGTACACACACCTGAATCCATACCAGTTTACTATGCAGCCACTCCAACTCCTTCGCCCTCCACTATCGAAACAACTACTACACATACAGAATTAACATTTTTTCCCTCCTTTCAGTGAATTAAAAGAACATAGAAGTCACGAAACATAAAGAAAAATAAGTAGTATTTATATATTTACTACATTATTTAGATGTATATTTGATAATAAAGAATTTAAAATTTATTTTTCACCTACCTTTATATAAGTTCCTAAGACAAAAATAAGTGCTTACATGTTTCCATTACAATTTGACTTATGCATGAAGGTGAAATTAAAACTGAAAATTTTAAATCTTGATAGTGGTTATCCCTTGACAAACTATTTGATGACTGCAATTCCAAATCCTTATACTCCACCAAAAGAATTATACAACAGACCTAAAATGTCCACAAGAACTGTAATAGAACGTAAGTTTGGAACATGAAAGCGAATATTTGCAATGTTGAGAGTTAGTAAACGTAGCAAATTAGTCCCAGAAAAAAAAGTTTTAAATAAAAGTTGTAGAACGTAAAATCCTACATAAAAATAATTATATAACTTTTTTTCCTAAAGTTAAAATTAACTGAGATAGGGTAGATAGAAGCTAGGGGATGATAACAGCAACTTTAAAAAATCATAAATTATTGGAAAATTAAAAACCTCATAGTTTTTTTTAAATTATTTATATAATTACCAACTTTAATTTTAGAGATTTTTCTTTCTCTTGCTTTAAAAAGTAATAGCAGAAGACCTCTTTGTGCAATTGCCTTTCATTAGAATTTAATTTTGACCGATAACTTCATTTGACTGATTAATAATAAAGTACTTAGACTGATTTGGCATTCGTTTTTGTTTAAATTTCATTAGAATTTAACAAGATTTATGGTAATAATCAAAAAAGCTTGATTATACATACAATTTTTTTATCGTACCTATTAATACTGAGGCACAAAATCCTCAATAATATAGGGTGTCCGGCCAAACTGGCTGGTGTGTCCGGCTATTAGGTTTGGCGACCTGGCAACCCTACCTACATATGGGGTAAGTAATGCTTAAGATTTAGTTAATAAATTAGAAAATATTAACCTACCACCTAATAGTTTCATGGTATAATTTGATGTTACTTACCTTTTTACCACAGTCCCAAAGAGTGAAGCTGTCCAAATAGCTACCAACCTTCTTTATCAAAAAGCCTTGATGATCAAACCAGTCATTAATATTGCATTATTGCTTTACCTTTGTTTATCACAAGATTTCTTCTTATTCAACAATGAATGTTTTCAACAACCTAATGGCTTAGCAATGGGCAGCTGCCTCTTACCTTTTTTAGCAGATATTTTTATGGACCATTTAGAGACCCAATCAATTATTTCCAACAATAATCCTGAAATCTTTCACTGGTTTAGGTACGTGGATTTTTAAACTAATGAGTAATCCATTTTAACATCTCATTTTTTCAAATAGACCATTTAATTTCAGAAACCTCTAACCACCTTATACAACATAAATTAACAGCATTTTATTGTTACATAGATAGACTTCTTAATTTTTCCATGTCAAAAATAAATACTTGAACGAGATAAACATTTTTAAACAAATCGCTTACAATAATAATTTTAATCCTAAAATTGTTACTAGATTAATAGAAAAGAGCAAAATTAAGAAGATTAGAAAAGAAATTTTTCCTACAGTTCACACGGAACCATTTAAATACAGGGTGGCCGTCGCTTTACCGAAAATAGTATAATCTCCAATATGTTATAATCAATTTATAACTTGATAAAAAATGTTTCTGATTGCTTTGAGATATGGCATCAATATATGTACACATGTACAGTCAGCGAAGGCTACGCCTGCGCCGTTATTTATTTACTATTCAACGTTCATGGCGCCAGAAATTGATAACTAGAAATGAAGACGCGGCTACGCCATAAAAAGAGTACTATAGTGGAAATATTATTTGAATAAATTTATTAAATTTAAATAAGAGATTTGAGGACACTGGCAGTGAAGCTAATTTACCTCGAAGTGGCCGTGCAGGCACTTCACGTTCAGAACGAAATTTACAGTTGGTTGCAGAAAGTGTTGTTAAATACCCAACCGTATCTACCATAAGACGGGATTTATAACTAGACATGCATCGGTCAAGTCATCAAGACATTATGAGGAAGTTGAAATTAAGATGATATTGCCCACGACTTCTGCATACTTTAAATGAAGATGGTTTTGACAAAGAACTGAAATTTTTAGAATGGTTCTTAATTCGGTCTGAAGCTAAAGATAATTTTACAGTAATGCGATTTTAGAAAAAGAGTTAAATCCTTCAGGTGTTACAGATTGAGCAGGAATTATAAAAACATTTCTTTCATCTGAGATGGAGCAAGATGGAGCACCACTATACTACGGTTTAAAAATAAGACATTTTTTTAAACAACACGTTTAAGAAATGGATCGGATGACGTGGAACAGGTGACTGGCCTCCAAGATCATGTGACATAACACCGCGCGATTTTTCCTTGTGGGGCATAATAAAAAACGCGTTGTACCACACAAAAAGGCTTATGCGCAGCAATATGTAATTTAGTTATTAAACGCTGTAATTTATGTATTGAACAACAAGATAAACAATTTGAACATTTGTTTTTTTTTTATTTTATTGTTTTCAGTAAAGCGTTTTTTCGGCCACCCTGTAATTTGCTATTTCATATACTAACAAGATTGTTAGCGAAATGGTTACTTAGGCTTCAGAGATCATTTTCAAAAAATCCAAATTTCCTATAGAACCAAACTTAATTTGGGATCTTAATTAGTCACCTCAAAAAATAAAATAGATAAACTGAAAAAGCAGGATATATCTTTTAAATTGTGACTCTTGTAGTAGCTCTTATATCGGTAGCACTTGTAGACCCCTTAAAACTAGAATATCTAAATATTTTCTTGTTTTTATTATTAACTTTTATTCAACCTTACACTAACTCTTTAGTCAAACATGCTCAGAGAGACCCCGCTCTTAATCTCTCTGCACACCTGGGATGTCTTATCGTTTCCTACCCCACTTCTCCACCTAAGTGACCAGATTGCGTCAAACTCTGGTAACTTGGTATATATTAATACACCAACCTTTTCTAGATCCCTTTCCCCACACTTAGGAACATTGTCTTTGGTGTCTGTGAAAGTGATAGGGAGTTCTCTTTTCTCTCTCTCTGCACACCTGGGATAACTCATCGTCTCCTACCCCACTTCTACAACTAAGTGACCAGAATTTTGTCAAACTTTGGTCACTTGGTTTATATTAATACACTAACCTTTCCCAGATACCTTTCCCTACACTTTGGCACGTTGTCCTTGGGGTCTTTGGGGGCAGCCTCTCTCTGCTCGGTTTCTTTGACTTCACAGTATAAATAGCCAATTGATTCTTATTAACTATTTAAACATTTTCTTTGCCTTCATTATAAATTTTTACTTAACTTAACACAATCTCGTTAATCAAATATAATAGACCGAGAGCTGGCAGTCAGAAAAACAACATTATGTGATACCAAAGCTTTCAGACATGTATTGTTTAACATTTACCATATCTTGTCAAAGATCAATCGTCTGCTGCCCGGGAGTTGTCGCTTTAACGAGTTATCGTAATTAAAAATTTGAAAAAAATACCAAAAAAACTCGTTATTGATACCAAGCTAATATACGTGTAAAAACAATTAAAATCATTCAATAAAATTGTGATATGCTCGTCTGCCGCTTTAGACGGTCGCTTTTTTCAAGCAGACGCTGTCGAAAATTGTATAAAAATATCATAAACCTCACGAAAAGATACCAGCTTAGTATTTTGGATTTTGGCAAAAATGTTTATTTAGGTGTATACAGCAAATATGAAAAAAGAAATCGCCGGCAAAGGGCCGACTTTAAAAATCAGACGGTCTCAAAATAATAAAAAAAAGGATTTCGGCTTAGCTTAGCTCTTGTGAAAGTACCAAATGCACAAAGTTTCGTGAGAAACTGTTCGAATACTTGTTTCAATGTAAAATTATTATTGGCTTTTACAAAAAGATTTTACGTTGATTTTTTGAATGAGTATGATACTTATTATAAATAGACAACTGCAGGAAAACATGGACTAACTGCCAAATATTGGATAACCTACATAAACTTTAAGAAATTATATCAAGACTTTTCAAGAAGCATACGAAGCGGAAAATTAAACTTATATATTTCTTGCCTACCCAAAATAGCAGCTCTTATGTTTTCAATGAATCACAACTATGCAAGGTGGATTGTTAGATTCTACAGTAACTTGGTGAATGTAGAAAACACACATCCGGCCCTAAATGAGTGTCTTATCAATGGTGGAATTTCAATAAGAAGGACGGAAAAGGGATTTTCAGGTGCGCCCATTGACCTTACGCTAGAACAGACTATTATTGCAGACGCTGCGAATAAATCAACAGGTATTTTTTCCGAAAAAAGATTTTGCATTAATTATTATTTTTGTTTTCAGGGCTAAGTCACTTCACCAATTTGATATCAGCCAGAAGACGATGGGCAGCAAGTCATTCTTTGCGCACATCACTGGTGTCACATTTACTAGAACAACTTAATTTGAATTTAAAAGAAGATGTTACTACTGACCTTCGAAGGCATAAAATAAAGAAGTATAATGGTTCGCTTAAAGAAATTCTTGATCAGATTTTTCAAACTTGCAACCCATTTTCGTGTGATCTAGAGAAAAATAATTTAGTCAATCTTTGTACTGGAAGAAGTGCAAGTCAAGCTAGAAAAAATTTTCTCCTGAATGTTGCTTCAGAAGGAGAACAATTGCAGAACAATTTTATCAGAGAATGTGAAAATGATTCAAACAGATTTGAAAGACCAATTACAAAGACTGTCATGCACACATTTGCATCTGAAAATAAATTTAAAGTTAAAAGAAAGAATGGTAAAATAGAAGAAGTAAAAATCGAGAGAAATATAATTGGGAGAATATTAGTATTGGCTCTAAAACAAAAAATTGATTTATTAAATGTTCTATCTTATCCTCTGACAACTGTTCCGCTGTCCCTATGTCACGTTGATGGAACTATGAATAAGACAGACAAATGTAAATCATTTAATTTATTAGAAAAACGAGCTCCCACCTCTGAGGCCCCAGAAAAAATAGATTGTACAGTTTTTTACGGATATTTCTTACTTCATATCCTTAGAAAAATATGTACTGCTAGAAGTAAAAGAACAGAAATTGTTTTTGATAAAATCAATACACCGTCAATAAATGACACTGAAAGAGATAGGCGCGCAGGATCTACGGAAAAAAATACTAAATTCACAATAACCGGAGAGGATCAGAAACGACCTGGTGACTTTATGAAGGCACTGAGGAATGACTCCTTTAAAACAGAACTCATAAAATTTTTGGTGAATTATTGGAACTCAGAAATTATTTTGGACATTTTAGGGCACAAGACTCTACGAATTAATTCTGAAAATACGTGTTATTTGTTTTATCAAAAAGATGGCCACATAATTAGAGAAGTGGACGAGATACTCTGTTGTGATCATTATGAAGCTGATACTCGTATTATTTACCACATTTCTACAATGCCAAATAATTCGAAAGTTGTCATTAGAGCATCTGATACTGACATTTTTAGTGATAACTTTGGGAAACAAGCACAAAATTAGTAGCGTAGGGGTATGGCTAGAAACCTGCCTTAGATCCAAAAACACTTTACGTTATGTAAACATTAATAATATTCATTTAAGCTTAGGAGAAAAACTGTCCAAAGCATTGCCAGCTTTTTATGCCTTGAACAGATTACTTGTGTAGAAAAGTTTATTTGTATGATGTATGGCCAGCCCGATGTATTATGTGTCAACGAAGCACGATTCAATCTGTTAATGAAGAACTTTGGCTCTGCATGCCAGAGTCAAAAGCCTTTTGATAAAATCAAGAATTTTGATAGCAGTCTTATGCCACCCTGTCGCGATTCACTAATATGCAAAATTTAAAGAACAAATCAGATTTGTGCAGTTTGGAACCATGCGACAGAGAAATTTCCTTTATTTTATAATCCCGAAGAGAATGGTTGGAATCTGGTGAAGGATAAATTCCAAATTGAGTGGTTTACGGGCCAACAGACTCCAACTTCGGTTGAAAAAATATTAGTCCAGACATCTGACACTGCAAGCGAAGATGGATATATATTCCAGTGTTCAAGTGATGAAGATGAATGCAATTAAATTATTAATAATAGATAATAGACGGGTTTTAAAAAGCTTTTATTTTCTTTATCTTATTTCAGAATTTTATATTATGTTTTATTCAAGAGAATATTGTTGTTTTGTTTTTTGTTAATAAATTTTTATATTCAAACATGAGCAACCTTTAGTTACTAAATATGGTCTCCTCTCTCCCAAGATTTATCATTTTTAGTTTTATTAAAATCAACTAAAAATTGTTTTGTTAAGGACCAATAAAAAACTATATAACCGACAACCTTTTAGACACAGGTTGTCGGACTCTTCCATATGTATGTAGAATTTTTCTCGCTTCTACCCAAACCTCTACTCTTCCTTAGCGTCTGCTCCTATACTGAGAACGATTTTGTACGGCAGACGTCTTCTTTCTGCCAATATTTAAATAATTTTGCAGAAAAACTTGTATTCTATCAATTGGGCAGTTTTTAGGAGATAAGCTGAAATAATTTATTTTTGTTATTTTGAGACCGTTTGATTTTTAAAGGCGGCCGTCTGCCGACGATTTCTTTTTTAATATTTGCTGTATACACCTAAATAAACATTTCTGCCAAAATACCAAGCTGGTATCTTGTCGTGAGGTTTATGATATTTTTATACAATTTTCGACAGCGTCTGCTTGGAAAAAGCGAAAGGCTAAAGAGGCAGACGAGCATATTATAATTTTATTGAATAATTTCAATTGTTTTTACACGTATTTAGCTTGGTATCAATAACGAGGTTTTTGGTATTTTTTCAAATTTTTAATTACGAATGATCTTTGATAAGATATGGTAAATGTTAAACAATCCATATCTGAAAGCTTTGGTATCACATGATGTTGTTTTTCTGATTGCCAGCTCTCGGTCTATAATACCTAATTAATGATTTTCATGTAGCATACAAATATTATTGTTCCCCTACCTGGTAGCAGTTTATGAGCTTTAACTTTTTTTACATTTTAATATTTTTTACCTTCTCAATATACCGGTTCCCCAAATTACAATCTCACACTTTTTTGCCGCACTCCCTCTGCTTTTTTTCCTAGGGCCCTAAAGAACTTCACATCCCCCTCCCCTCTTTTCTCCACTATATCCACCCATTTAACCATAATAACCCCTATAAAACAACGTCTTGTCCTTTCTAACTCTACCAACACTTCCTTTAAAATTTTTTCCTACCTTGTGGGTTTCTTTGGCTGGCTCTTGAGGGATGTAGAAAGGAATGAGTTACTTTCTCAGTTTACTACAATTTAATTGTCTTAGTTAATATTAAAATCTCTTCATAATATTAAAAGTTTTTCCACATAATATTTTAATTTTGACTTTTAAATCACAATCTTTTAAGCGTCATTGTTAAAATTCGGGTTTCCCTTTTTAACGATAACTACACTCCAACTCCTTTGTAGTAGTACATCCTTTTCTGCTCCCTTTGATTAGTTGTCATTTTTACATTTTTATTTTCTTAATACACCGGTTCTCCAAATTGAAATCCCACTCTTATTTGTTCCCTCCACCTGCCTCTATTCCTGAGGGCCTCAAAGAACTTCACAACCCTTTCCCTTCTCCACTGTATTCCCCCATTTAACATAATAACCCCTATAAAACAACGTATTTGTTTCTTTTCTAACTCTACTAACACTTCCTTTATAATTTTCTACCTCTTGGGTTTTTTTGGCTGGCCTTGGGGATGTAGGGAGGGAGGAGTTTTTCCTTTTTTACTACAATTTAAGTGTCTTAGTCATACTAAATCCTCTTAATTAAATTGAGAATGATTAAAATAAAATAATAAAAATTTTTTGATTTATAAATCACAACCTTTTTAAACATCAATGTAAAAATTTGGTACCTTTTAACAGTAACTAGACTCTAACTAACCTTGGGGTATACATCATTTTCTGCTCCCTTGGATTGGTTGTCTACCCTTTTTTTACACTTCATTACTACTGGTCTCTTAACCTAACAAAATCACATGTTCGTCTGTCCACAAAATGGTATACTAGTGTTGTTTAATTTTAACCCTTAATTAGGCGCATGGTGTCATGACTAATTTGAATTGAAAAAAATCTTATGCAGTATTTGGAGCGCGCTTTTTGTAGCTTCCAACTCCCCCAGGGTACGAAAATTGTCGCGTCAGAACATCAATGGGTGCGCACTTGTCGCTGCTCTCTAGAGCGATGACCCCATGCGACCAGTTACGTAATTATTTTTTGGCGATGGTAAGTTTTAATTTTTGTGTTTTTACTCAGTTAATATTAGTGTTTGTTTATTATTTTTCTTTGTATGTGTGTATTTCTTATACTGAGTATAATTAATAATTACGTTATCTATTTTTTTGTTTATTATGAATTTTTCATTTTTTTCAGTTTTTACTGATTTTTGTGTAACGATAGACATATATTTCAATAGCTGGACGAAATGTCCGATAATGAGCAAGATGTTGCTGGTACTGATTTGGAAGACGAAACAGTAAACGACACGCTATCGACAGTGCCCATGAATCAGAAAGCGAAATTGAAGAGTCCGAAGATATCCAAGACATCCGTGAACCATTGGAAGGAAACTATTTTTAGCTCGACATACTCAGGAAATGGCCCTAAAATAAAATAGTCCAAAGTACCATCATCCCCAAAAGCAGTAAGAACCCGAGCACAAAATATTTACATTTATTTACCGGGAGTTAAAGGTGTGCAAGAAACGCTAAATCTTCTCTTGAATGTTTTCAATAGTTTTTTGACAGTGACGTTATTGAACTTTTATTGAACTTTTGGTCACAAATTCCAACTTATGTATTGATAAAATAAAGGAAAAGTTCCAAAAGATCGTGATGCACTTCCTACTGATATTGCGGAATAACCCCCTTTTTTTTGGGTTATTGATTACGGCGGAGTCTAAGAGGTTCGCACTTGAATTTTATTGATTTATCAATCTAAGCAAAAATCATAATTAAAGCAAATAGTGATTAAGAATTACCTTTAAAAATAATGTTACTGTAAAGAGGAATTAACTGTCAATTTATTGACATGAATGAAAACAAAAAAGAAAAAAATATTGCACTATGATAATCTTTTTTGCCCTTTAAACCCTATAATGTTAGTGCTAATAAAAGTAGTAAAAACATGGAAATAGGTAGTGAAAATATAAAAACTGTATATGTTAATAAAAGTTTATATATTTTTCTAACATTATTTATTATGTATCCTGATGAATTAATAAAATAATTTTTTTACCCTCAGACTTATTTTAATATGGAATGTAAGTAAAGTTTATTTTTTCTTAAAGAATATTGCAATCAAATGTTTTATTTATTTGTATTAAAAATAACTAAAAAAGTACATTGTTGTATGCACTTCAAACTTTACATAACTACAAATAGAAGTGTCATGGATTACAACTTGATTAGGGAACTTTTTTTTAAATAAAAACTTCAAAAATATATTTAAAATAATGCCTATGTATTTTAAAAGGTTTCTGGCTAGTCATTATATAATAATTTTATCCATTAAATATGTCATTAATATGCCCAAAATTTCGTTTTCGGTATTTGAATATTAATAAACTGAATATTCGTAAAATGTAAATTAAATTTTTGTTTCTTTCTAAACAAAATACATACTTACTTTAAAAAAAATACTTTTA